>VDFB02071258.1:0-15832 GCA_007258455.2 Sequoia sempervirens
ATGCTAGCATTCGGTGGAAATAAATATAGCTTGAAAGAGGAAGGAGAGGAAAAGATAAAATTTCTAGATGGGATATAATGGTGGAGAAGATGAAGACAATTCATTCCAATAGATTTTGCGTTGGAGTTGCTCAAAAGGATACAAAGTTTGGGATAAGGAACAAGAACTATGAAGGAATACACATAAGAGTTTCATAAAGTTTTGATAAGAAATAGACATGTTGAAGCAAAAAATAAGGTAGCTCATTACATCAATGGGTTAAAGCTAAGCATACAAGAAGATTTGGCATTTGTGAGGATGTACACAATTAAGGATGCATATTAGTTTGTATTCAAGGCAAAAGAAAGATTGAATAGAAAATTTGAGAGAAAAAAAAGAGGTAGAGGTCATGGTGGAAGGATTGGAGGGAGAAATTATGATGGAAATCAGAAAAATAAGAAGTTTGAAGATGAAGGTAGCAACAAAAATAAAAAATCAGAAAATTCTTACCATCCCAAAGAGCAAAATTTTAGAGGTAGAGGAAGATCGGGTAGAGGATTTGGAAGAGAAGGCCTTCAAGGAACCTGTTTTCGATGTGGAGAAGAGGGACATATAGCATATGGATACCTAGACAATGAAAAAAGAATGAATAGGAGACCCGAAAACCATGCTAGAGCATAAAATATGAATGAAGAAGATGCATAGTCATCACACTTTGAATATGTTGAAAGAGGAGAAAATTTAATGACTAGGCGAGCCCTATTGAATGAAGATAATGAACCAGTGCAAAGGAAGAGTTTGTTTAGAACAAGATGCAAATGTGAAGGGAAGGTATGTAATGTGATCATTGATAGTTTAATTACTTTTTCTTTTTTTCGAAGAGATGGTGAGAAAATTGTAGCTTGAAAGAAGAAGTCACCCGCATCCATATCAGATTTATTGGATTCAAAACGATCAGAAAATTTTGGTTAGTAAGAAAAGTGTGGTAAAGTTTAAGATAGGAGATTATTTTGATGATATTTTATGTGATATTATTCCTGTGGATGCTTTTCATTTTTTGTTAGGGAGACCATGGAAATTTGATAGGAAACCCGTGCATGATGGGTATGCCAACACATACTCATTATCGAAGGATGGATTATGAAATAAGTTGAATCCATTGAGAGAGGAAATGCGTAAGGTTTGCAGCAATGCAAGGATTTATGTAGTTGATGCTAGGAATTTTTTAGATGGAATTAAGCATGGCAATGCTTATTTTTGTTTGGTTCCAAAAGCTAACCAAGAAAAAGTGGAAGATGTTCCTATGAAAGTTGCAGATTTGTTGCATGAATTTCATAAGATTACAAATAATGCACCATAGGGGCTGCCACCTATGAGAAGGACAAGTCACAAAATTGATTTGATATTGGGAGAAAGTGTTACTAACAAGGCATCCCACAAAATGTCTCCTACAAAGAGTGAAGAGTTGAATAGGAAAGTGCAAGAGTTGTTGTAGAAGGGTTTGATTAGAGAGAGCCTAAGTCTAAGTTCAATTCCTATTGTTTTGGCACCAAAGAAAGGTGGATAATGGAGAATGTAAATGGATTCAAGGGATATAAACAAAACCACTATCAAATATTGTTTTTCATTGCAAAGAATGGATGATATCATGGATTTTTTGAGTGGGGTTGAATACTTCACCAAGATTGACTTGAAGAGTTTCTATCATCAAATCCGAATTAGAGAAGGTAATGAGTGGAAGACAACATTCAAGAAAAAACAAGGTTTGTATGAATGGTTGGTCCTACCTTTTGGACTAACCAATGCACCTAGTACATTTACGAGATTGATGAATGAGGTATTGAAATAGTTTTTGGGTAGAGTTTTTATTGTTTTTGATTGATTAACCAAGGAAAATGGCCTTGATCCGAACAAAAAGTACATCATGAAAAGAACAACAGGTGGTGAGAAACAAAAAAAATAGGAAGCCCACCAAACTTCCCATTTCCCCAACCAAAATGCTTAACCAATCCCTTTTCGATCAAACATATCAGTTAAATCATAAAAATCAAAAAACCAAAAACTATCATCTGTAGCACCATTCCCTATCCATCTACAGTACTTATAAACATCAATCATAATGTTCCTACTTAAAATATACATAGCATTATAGAAATTTAAGTTCAGGCACCCACAACCATAACTAGTAGCAATAGTCCTATTAAACATAATAGAAATAAGCATCAAAAAACAAAAGAAACCAGCACAACAAAGTAACCAAGCTATGCATCCTCGATCAGCTTCCAAGCTTTGACCAGATCTTCAACAGTGTCATGCATAGTTTCCTTCAACTCCATCTTACCAGCTAAGTCCTCACCATCACCTGTTGCTTTCTTCTTCTTCTTTTTTTTTTTGCCCATTCCTGAGACAATAGCCATAACTTCTTTCTTCATCACAACATCAACCACCATGCACACATTCTTAACTACTTCTTCAAAGGTCTAAATTCTATGGACATTTCCTTTTGCTTGCATACCTTTCTCTAGAGCCTTCAATCTTTCCTCTATTATTCCATTAATTAGATTTTCCAGGGCTTGGATTTTGCTATCCCCCGCCTTCTCAAGTGTCTTCTGCTCTAGAATTTGCATCCTCTGCTCCAATATTTTAAATCTTTTGTTCTCATCCTCAGTTTTAATTTCCTCTTTGCTAGTATTCTTGACCCCATCTTGATATTCCATTACATTTGCTTCCTCCTCATCCTGAACAATCTCATGTTGTGAATTCTCCCTTTCCTCATCACCCTTACCTTCCTCACTATCAACCTTTGATTCCTCTTCTTCAATCGAGTCTCCACTGAGACTATCCAGAATTTCTTCAGTTGAGGAATCATTTTCCTCTTCTTCAATTTTCTCAACACTTTCTGGAGGGCTTTGGGTTCTTTTTTCCTTTGGGATTTGTTCATTTTTCTTCTTCTCCTATCCTTTTGACACTACCATAGCCAATCTTTTTTACCTTCTACCAACCTAGTTTAGACCTTCCATCTCATCATCATCAAGAATAGTTATAGTGTCCACCTATTCTCCCAATTCACTCAATATCAATCTCCTCCCTTTTTTAGTTCCCAGCTCCATTGAGATATCTTTTCTTCTTTCAAGAGTGACCACAAGTAAATCCATCCACATTGCAGTATCAAGGCTTTGGGCTTTCTTAACGAAATTCTCAGGGCTTTGGGATTTCTTCCTAGATTTTTTAGGCGTCAAGAAGCGGTGGTCTTCGAGAAGCTCAATTTTCACCGAGCTTTGAGGTTTGGGGTTTTCAATCATTTTCAGAACCATATTTTTTTGCAGGGTCCTAGAAATCACAAATTTACAAATGACTCTTATGAGGCCCTGATGTAAAGGCGAATTGGCTCCATGAGTAAGAATTTGGCTTAGGGAGGAAAACAAGAAGAAAGACAAGTTAATTTTTCCTTATGCCTAATGTGGTTGAGAATGGGGAAGTGATAACCATGAACTGACTCGTATTGGCCTTCTAGAGTAAAATATTTCATTACTATAAAGCAGACATTGTGATATGGAGGTGGCAACTTAACCCTAGAATACCCATTTTGAAATCTTTCTAGTTTTTTTTTTTCCTTCAAAAAACTTTTTGAAATAATCCTGATACTTACCATTGCTTACCTTTGCAACCTTCATACCTTGATAAGCCAAACTCGTCACTTCAGCAATTAGCTTAGCATCCACCTTAAACTAAATCCCTCGCAGAGTAACTTATCCATCTCTCCAAGCATTAGAAAACTTGTAGCTAAGTCTCTAAGTCTCTTGTTATAGCCCTCCATAGCAGCAAAATATTGAGTGAAACTCGTCTGTTTGAAAAGACTCCAGAGCTCCTCATTATTGTGAAGCGAGTTGAATTTGTGCAACTTGGTGCACTTTCTAAGGCCGCCCATATTATTATAAGAGCTATGGAAGCATTTGTGGACAAGAAGGAAATCACTCCTATTACCTTCTACATCCTCAACACTCACAACCGGTAACTCCACACACTTTGTTCTAATGGAAACTCTGTGACTATTCATTTGGGAAATAAATAGCTTAGGGTTTTTTCTATAATTCATAAACGAATTCACTCCATGATTTCCAACTTTTCATTAGTAATCATTATTGCTTGAGGCAGCTCCACCTCCCTTTCTAGCAATGATAGTATTTGTTTTATTCCATCTTTTTTATTATTGTTGATGCCTCTCCATCTATCACATCAGAGATCAATCCACTTATTACACCACATGCTATTTATGTCTTGATTTAAATTTTTCCTTTTCTGGTGCTCATTCTTGTCATCTGGTTGTCCATTCCCACGATTGCAAATCCTTTTATTAAGATTTAGCAATCTTTTTAAAATATACCTATGACACCTTACACTCAGCATGCCAACTTTCATCCATGGGATCCACATTCTCATTATCCTTCTCATCCCGCCACTCATTTTAATAATTAAGCAATCCCTCCTCATAGACCTTTATTTGAGTATTTCTCCCCAAGTTTGTCTTTCGCTAGGACTTCCTTAATTTCATTAGGCAAATCATTGAAGTCCCAATTTATAAAAGTTTCTTCATTAACGCCAAGGTTGGCCATTGCATATGTCATCCTATTTCCTTCCCTTAATGAGTGGAAAATTTTAACACATTGAATCTCTTGCAAAATGCTTTTACAGTCTTCCAACATATCTTTAATTTCCCATGGAATATTTTTCTTACTATTGAGATAGTCTATTATCAGCTTAGAGTCTCCTTCCACAATAGCTTTATTGTATCCCCTTTCCCTGAGAAGTCTAGCTCCTATCCAAACAGTCAAAGCCTTAGCAAATTTATTCATAGTTGTTCTTAAACCTTTGTTGTATCCAATCAGATAGGCTCCCTTATCATCTCTTATCATTCCACCAACTGCAGCCCATCTAGGATTCCCCTTCGAGCAACCATCAAAGTTGCATTTCACCCATCCTGGGTCCGAGGGAATCCAGATTGTGCTCCTTATAAATTTTTTTAACCAATTGACATTATTTAAGTCATGAGAGAGCTCCCATTGTTGTTTTATGCTTAACTCCTGTTGAGTTGGTTGTTTCTTAGCCTACCTATACTTACAGCTTTCCATGTTTTCTTGTATTTGTCTTTTCACAATTAAACATAACTCCTTACTAGTTCTTGCAGTCTCCCTAAACACTCTATTATTCCTCTCCTTCCACAAACCCCAAGCCAAAAATGGGGGAATTTTTCCACAAGATCACAAATTATATTGTGGGAATAAGGGAAAAAGCTCCATCCTTCCAAAAACAATTGGACATTAGCAGGAAAACCCACTCCACCTTGAGTATTAAGAAAAAATCCCAAACTTCTTGGGCATAAGAACATTGAAAAAATAGATGCATGATAGTTTCCTCTTCTTCATTACAAAGGCTACACCTATTGACAAGGAATTACCAACCTCTTTTCTTAAGGTTGTCAATCATGAGGATCTTACCATGAATAATCAGACACTAGCATTTTTTTTTCCGGATCCATTCATCCTTTTTGTTTCTTGAAAACAGATTAGGATTTCCAATTTGTTCCATAAGTTGATCAATAGCAACATCCCAATCCTGTTGTTTGTTTCCTATTAGAAAAACATTACTTAGACAGTCTTTGAAGCTTTTCCACCTGGGTCACCATCCATCCCACACAAGATAATTAGAATTTTTTTTCCCAATTTCTCTTTTCAGTCTTCTTCTAATTAGTTGGAGATCTTCTGAGGCCGACAATGGGGTCAGTATGGACCAGGGGTCATCCCAAAAATCATTGTTGATCCCATTACCAATCCTCATTTTTGCACCTCTAGTTAGCACTCCTCTAATTTTAAGGAGGTCATTCCAAAACACAGATCCATGCAGAAGCTCCTTCTTCCTTAGAAAACAACTAGCATCCTTATTGTTAAGATACTTGGCTCTAAGGATAGTGGCCCAATCTTTTTCATTTTCTAAGAGAAACCAACCCATTTTTGCCACTAAAGCCTTATTAAACAATTTTAGTCTTCTGAAGCCAAGACCTTTTTTTGAGATGCACACCTTCTCCTATTTGATAAGAGTCATTATTTTCCTTTCCTCCACTCATGACCATAAAAATATTCTTTGAATGGTTTCAATTCTCTTCACAATAAAGGCTAGTATATTGAACATTAAGAGATAATAGACAAGAATATTTTGAAGAGAAGCCTTTAAAAGTTGATTTTTTTCATCCAAGCTCAACAACTTACCTTTCTAGCCAGCTAATTTTTTTTGGACTTTATCCACAATATAATTCCAGTAGTTACTATTTGGCTTTCAAGAGAAAAGAGGAAGGCCAAGATAAGTAGTAGGCAGTTCCTCAAGTCCTAACATCCCAAAATCCTTATCACTTTATCTTTCACAAGTTGGCTAGTATTGAAGAAATATATTTTGCTTTTTTGGTAATTTATACACTGTCCAGACATTTCAGCATAATTATCCAGAATAGTTTTCCATTGTTTAACTTCAATAACCAAGGCCTCCCCCATTAGAATGGTATCATCAACAAATTGTTGATTTGAGGTCGGGGACAAAGAAGAAGAAACACATAAACCCTTCAAAGACTTATTATTAAGTTGTTTATGTATGTTGCAGCCAAGAGCTTCTACCACAATAAAAAAAGGTAGGGAGATAAGGGATCTACCTGCCTCAACCCTCTAGCTGGTGAGAAAAAACCATGGGAAATACCATTAACCAGAACCGAGTTCTTCGGTGTAGTTACACAGGCTTTTATCAAATGAGAAATTTACCTTTGAAGCCAATTTTTTCCAGAACAACAAATAAAAATTCTAGGTGACTCTATCATAAGCTTTAGAGATATCCAATTTCAGCACCATACTTGGCTTTTTGTTGTAATCCATAGAGTGCAGGATCTCATGAGTATAGATAGTTTCATCCAGAATTTTCCTTCCCTAAATAAAACCTTTTTGATTAATAGCAATCATCTTCCCTAAGACCAGCTTCAACCTGTTGACAATGATTTTGGAGCAAATCTTATAAGTAGTGTTACATAGACTTATTGGTCTATAATAATTCATTAAAGCAGCCTCATTGGATTTTGGGACAAGGGCCAAAAAAGTGGTGTTCATCTAAGTCAAGATTTTACCTAATCTAAAAAAATCTTTGACAGCTATTAAGATGTCTTTAGACACAATCTCCTAGTAAACTTGAAAGAAACTAGGAGGGAAACCATTAGGTCTCAGAGCCTTGAAGGCTCCAAAAGATAACACAACCATCTTCACCTCTTCCATAGTAATACTCTTAGTTAAGACTTTCAAGTTGTCATTTGTGATAACATTAGGTATAACCGGAAAGAATTCCTCCAAATCCAGGTTATCAATCCTTGAAGGCTCTTGGTAATTTGAAAAAAAGGAAACAACCTCATTAGCTATTTCATCTTCCCTTTCAAGTTTAGTACCATTAGAGGTAATGAGGGATATGATCATGTTTCTTCCTCTATGCTTCATAGTTGATTGGTGGAAAAAATTAGTATTCCTATCACCTTTGTTAAGCCACTGAATCCTAGATTTCTGTTTCCAAAAGATCTCCTCCTTCTTACTTATTTTATGCCATTGGGCTCTAAGCTCCCTTTCTATTATATAGATCTCCTCATCACATTTTCCTACCTCCATTTGATTCTGAACTTTCTTAAGTTTCAAATTCAGATCTCTCTTAGTATTAAAGATATTCCCAAAAGTGTATGTGTTCCATCCCTTAACATTTTCCTTTATTCTTTTTAACTTTTGTGTTAATATAAACATCAAGGTGCCATCACAAGGCATGTTCCAGTATTCCTCAACTATAGATTTAAATTCTACATGAAGGGACCACATGATTTCATATCTAAAAGGATAAGGTTTTTTAATCTCCCTATCCTCCCATTCAAGAAGAAGAGCGCTATGGTCGAAACTCGTTCTAGGAAATGTAGTAAGAGAGACATTTTGTAAAATGTTCCAGTTAGAGGATATTAGGAATCTATCTAGCTTCACTTGGATAAGTTGATTACCTTGTCTTCTATTGGTCCAAGTAAAATAGGAACCCATAAGATGGATATCCATAAGTCCCATAGAATCTATGAAACTTGAAAGATCCATCATACTTTCTGAGAAGTCAGTCAGGCCTCCTTTTTTCTCAGAAGGATACAGCGGGGAATTAAAATCACCACCAAGCATCCATAGATCATCTTTGTTGTTAGACATAACTCCATCCAACAAGTTCCATAAATCCAACCTATCTAATCTTGAATTTGGACCATATATATTCCCCAATTTAAGCCATTTAATAGAAGTATCTTCATCCTCCATGTTAATCAAGAGGTTGTTCTTATTTCTATATTTCAACTTTCCACTAAACTGGGAAGAATTCCAATAGGTTGCAATCCCACCAGAGGCCCCTTCCACATCACTAGCATCAAAACCAACACCAAGCCAAAGCCACTTCAAAGTTTTCTTAAAACTTTCCTTTTTCATTTTTCTTTCCTGTATCAAAAGGATATCAGGTTTCACCTCAACTAGGCACATCTTCAGCACATGTTGTTTATACAGGGCATTAAGACCCCTAACGTTCCAAGAAAGAATCTTCATAACTAAGAAGAGCTAAAGAGTAGAATTAGGTTGATACTGCCCAAAATTAGGAGTTGAACTCCCCTACTTCCTTTTCGGTTTGTTCCCTACCAATGAGTCTAGGGTCCTCTGTTTCCCTATTGCCACATATTTTGTTGTTTCTTTGACTCTTGCTTCTTTTAATTGTGATCTACCAACTTTATTGTTTCCTCCCACATATAGTTTTTTCTTTTTTCGTGATTTAGTGATTATCCATCCTTTGTCATCATTGTTTTGAGATGTTTTCTCCTCCCCCATGATTGGTTCCTAGTGTTCTTGGGTTGGGGTTAAAATATGTTCCTTTTGGCTTATTATTTCCCCCTCCTCTTGGACTTCATTTTGTTGTTCTTCCTGAAATATTGGAGGTGAAGCTATTCCCTTATTTTCCTTTTATTTATCTGATTTCTCCAAAGTTGGTGAGGTAGAAGGTTCTTTGATAGCCTCTAAAAATAGCCTATCCAAATTATCTTTTGAACTATTTTCCTAATCTGGATTAAAGGCTTTTTCAGTAATAAACAATTTTTTATTGGGAGTTAAGATTTCAAATTCCTTTGAGTTGTTTGTCAAAGTCTTATTCTTCAATAAATCATTCTCTTGTGTCTCAATTTGAGGAATCTTAGGCATAAGAGGAGCTATTTTACAAGCATCTTGTAAGTGCCCAAATTTATTCCATCCCTGGTAGAAAACTATAGCTCTCTCATATTCTAGAGGTTGAACCCATTTGCCAAACTTGGATTTTAAGGTAATGGAAGTGGGTAAAACTATGTTAACCTCCACATTAATACAAATTCTTTCATAGAATAACCTTGCTTTATGAAGAGTGAAATTTTCAATGGTTACCAAGGAATCCAAGGAATCTACTATTCCTTTAAAAACCTTCTAATGCCAGAACTCCAAAGGCAACCTAGGGAGTCTAACCTAGGTTGGGGCGACTTTTCCAAAATCAACAGAGGCATCAAACCCTAGTTTCCACTTGCATAAAAACAAAAAAAAATTCAACCACTATCAAAATCCCACTATCCACCTATAAGGACCTTTAGCATATCCTCAGGGATAACAAAGGTAAATAGAAAAAGACCCTTGGGCATAGCACTTATAGAAATGTTGCCTTTGAATTTCCAAGTGTTAGAGGCCCATTTTTGTACCTAGTCAATGTTGGGTTGTCCAGTGAAGAATTTCCCAACCAAGGACAGCTTCAACCCCTCCATAGCATCATTCAAAATATCATATGGGACTTCAACTTCATCCCCCACCATCGTACAAAAATCTATCATGAACTTCTAAGGTGTCCTTGTCAACGTTTGACCTCCAACAAATTTTTCCACAAAGGAGGCCTTATGGGCATCTAGGTCAAAACAAGACTTGCCTTCAGGAGAGAAAACTGAGTTTTTTGAACCCCCTGACACCAAAATATGCTCAGAGAATGGGGGAGTCCTCCCACATGGAGAGGAAACATTATTCTGGCAAACAACAAGCTGCTTTGGTGGGGGAGCCACCCTAAGGCTTCCTCCAAGCTGATTCATCAAGCAACAAAGTTGTAGATTTTTTATTGTTTATCTTGATGACATGTTGATATTTAGTAAGACATTAGAAGAAAATTTGATGCATTATCATTTTTTTTTTTAAAGTTGAGAGAAGAGAAGTTTCTCATTAACTTGAAAAAGAGCAACTTTATGAAGATGAATTTGGTATACTTGGGGTTCATTGTTTTAGGAGAAGGAATCAAGATGGATCCAGAAAAGGTGAAAGCTATCTTAGAATGGCCTACACATAAAAGTTCTATAGAAGTGAGATCAGTTCATGGTTTGGAAAGTTTTATAAGGAAGTTTATTGGAGGTTTCACTAGTATTTGTACACCACTAACTGATAATATGAGAGGGGACAAAAGAGATTTCAAATATACTACAAGGGCAACAAGAAGTTTTGATTTGTTGAAGGCTAAAGTGATAGAGCAACCTGTTTTAGCACTTCCCGATTTTAGCAAAGTATTTCAAGTGGATTGTGATGCAAGTGGTAATGCCACTAGAGTTTTCCTAAGTCAAGAAAGTAAACCCATTGCTTACTTTAGTGAGAAGTTAAATGATTCAAAAAGGAAATATTTGGTTTATGATTAAGAATTTTATGCTATTTTTCAAGCATTGAAAAAG
This sequence comes from Sequoia sempervirens, assembly GCA_007258455.2. Classification (NCBI taxonomy): domain Eukaryota; kingdom Viridiplantae; phylum Streptophyta; class Pinopsida; order Cupressales; family Cupressaceae; genus Sequoia; species Sequoia sempervirens. The sequence continues at coordinate 10,781 of VDFB02071258.1, forward strand.
TGGAGACACTATCTTTTACCTAAGGAGTTTGTTTTGTTTATTAATCATCAAGCACTTCAATATTTGAGTAGTCAAGGGAAGTTAAATTAGAGTCATATGAAATGGGTAGAATTTTTGCAAAGTTACACATATGTTTTAAAGCATAGAAGTGGGAATTCTAACAGGGTTGCAAATGCATTGAGTAGAAGATAAGGTTTGCTAATTGAAATGTAGGTTGAGGTTGTTGGATTTAATGAGATAGATTTGTATGAAGAGGATCCAAATTTTGGATAGGCTTGGAGGGCTTGCAAAGAGCCTATTACAATTGATAGGACCAAGTGGTTGGACTATTTAATCCAATATGGTATGTTATTCAAAGGTAGCAAATTGTGCACTCCTAGAAGTTCAATGAGAATGCATTTGGATAAGGAAAAACATAGTGGAGGGATTGTAGGACATTTTGGTATTGATAAAACTATAGCACTTGTTGGAGAAAAATATCATTGGGTTCAATTGTAGCAATATATCAAAAAATATGTGCAAAGTTGTAGGATTTGCCAAGTGGCAAAAGGGACTAGTCAAAATATGGGTTTATATCAACCTTTACTGGTACTCAAGAGGCCATGGGAAGAGATTAGGATGGACTTTGTTCTTGGCTTTCCAAGGACCTAAAGGGGATATGATTCAATATTTGCGGTGGTAGATAGATTTTCCAAGATCATTTCATTCCATGTAAAAAGACTAATGATTCTATGCATTTTGCAGAGTTTTTTTTCATAGGAGTAGTGAGGCTGCATGGTCTATCAAAAAGCATAGTTTCAAATAGATACACAAATTTTGTGAGATAATTTTGGAGGAAATTATGGAGGAAGCTAAGGACTAATTTAAATTTTTGTTTAGTGTACCATCCTCAAATAGATGGGAAAATAGAGTTGGTAAATATGAGCTTGGGTAATTTGTTGAGATGCCTAGTTGGAGATAATTCAAAGGGATGGGATTTGATTCTACCTCAAGCAGAATTTGCATATAACAACTCAGTGAATAGAAGTATAGGTAAATATCTATTCTAAATAGTTTATGGCAGCTGCCCAAGAGTTATTTCATAGTTAAAAAGGATTAATAATGTTGAAAAGAAAAGTGCAGAAGTAGAGGAATTTTTTTATCACATAAAGAGCATACATGAAGAGGTAAGGAAACACATCAATAAAATGAATTTTTAATATAAGTCTTGTTAGAATTGTGAAAAAACAAAAAACCATGAACTACACAATCAAACAACAAACAAATACACCTTCCATGCAAGATATCTACAACTAAAGAATTACAATATTCCTCAATAAGAAAAAGCTACATAAGCAAGAGACTATCAAAAGATATGAAAGCTTGAGAGATAATTACAATGAGGGTTGAGTGTTATATAATAGAAAACCCCTAAAAGCATAAAAGCACTCCTAAGTTTAGCTTAAGTGCATGAGAATAAATTAGACTAATAATTAATTAAAGAGTAATTAATTATCATCTAATGCATGATTACTCAACACCCCCCTTAAGATGAACTTAGGGAGTAGCTAAAAACCCTAAAAATAGAATGCATGATGGGTCTCGAAAAACAAGGCTTGGTGAGGTACCCATGTACAAACAAAATATCTCTCAAAACTGGAGAAAGGGAGAAAACCAAATGGGAAAAACTCTTCTCCAAAAGAGAGAAAGGAAAATGAAGGACTGAAAAAACTCCAAATCAAGGTGTGAAGGACTAAGAAGCCTCCAACCTAATATTGTCCAAAAAAAGAGGAACATGTAGAACATCAAAAAAGCATGAAGAAGTTGTAGAATGTCATCGAATGATGGTTGATATGGTGCTAAAATGAAGAACCTCCAAAAACAGGAATGTGAGAGTGTCCATATGGTAAATGATCCATCTCATTGAAATGCATGTAACCAACCACTAATGTATGTTGCATCTGAAAGTACATAGGAGCAAGAACTAGATACGTAGATCACTCAAACCATGAAACCAAGGAAGTATTAGCACCAATAGTAGAAATCCCCCCATGATGTTGAAAAAAGAGAGCCATGGCAGGAACACTGAAACTATGTGAAACCAAGAAGTGCATGTATGAGAAACAACCTGTAAATAAAAGGGTGTGCAAACTAAGGCACACACATGAGACAAGAATCATTGGGATTCATTGCTATCATGGAAGGGACACTCACTTGAAAAAGGTGTGATGGAAAACAAAAGGTAAACATCAACCCCACATGGCACTTTATATCATAGTGCAAATACAAAAGGCACAATAGGATGTGCAAAATCCCAAAAAAATATACACCGGAATGGCACTTTATCTCAATGTGTCTATAAAATAGAATATGCAAGAAAAAGATGTCTACAATGATGAAATAGGATAGAATATTGGACATACATATAAAACAATCAAAAAATGAGTCATCCCATGCAAACAAAAATTTTCCAAGAGCTAAGACATCCAAGTAATTCACTAGAGTATGAAAACACAAAAAATTGAATAAAATGTACTTGGAGAACAATCTGGAAAAAGTACATGGATGGAAATGAAGAGCTTTGAAAGACGGTTCCAATGCTGTTGGAATCTCAAAAATGAAGAAATTGGTTAAAATTAAGTTATGAGCTTGGGATTGAAAAACACCTCTAACTTCAACATGCTATAGAATGTACTAGCAGAAAAATAGGTGGTGAGACCCACACCACTAGAAAGCTGGTGGAACCAGCTTTTTGATGATATCTTGTTTTTAAAATACGACATCGTATGCCCAAGTTATTGAATAAAAAAAAAATCTGAAAAGCTAGTTTTAAATTCCAAAGCAGTTTTTTATTTAAATAGTGAATTTAAATTTTCTCGATTTTTCATATCATTTGATAGTCTCTTTCTTCTATAGCTTTTTCTTGTTGAGGAATATTGAAATTCTTTATTTGCAGATCTCTTGCGTGGAAGGTGTATTTTGTTTGTTGTTTGATCATGTGGCTCGTGGGTTTTGTGTTTTTTCACAATTCTAACAAGTCTAAGGTTGATTTGAAGAGGAGACATAAGGAGTTTTAGGTTGGTGATAAGGTAAGGGTACATTTGAGAAAATAAATATTTGAAGTTGGTACCTACAACAAGTTACAAATGAAAAAGTTTGTGCCTTATAAAATTGTGAGCAGGCATGATTCAAGTAATGCATATGAAGTAGAGTTGCCAAGTGAGCTTAATATTTCACCTATTTTTAATATTTCTGTTCTAACAAAGTTTCATGAGGCTCAAAGTGATGAAGGTACAATAGGTGAAGAATTAAATATACCAACACCTACTTTAGAGAAGGAGAAGATAGAAGCAATTTTGGACAATAGGGTGAGTAAGAGTACAAGGAAGAAGTAGTATTTGGAGTATTTGGTTAAATGGTTTGGGAGACCTATAAAAGAATCATCTTGGTTGTCTAAATTTGAGGTTATTCGCCTTGGTTATCTTCTTGAGAAGTGATAGGGTCACTTTTCTTCTACCCTGGGTGTCTGATATAGGTGCATCTATGGTTGCCAACCAATTGGCATTATTTGTTTTTTGCTTAATTTTGTTGTGTAATTTTTTTAATGGACATTTTGGAGTATTTTTAATGTTGTCATTTCCAAAATTTAGATTAAATAATTTGGACACATATTGGCTTGAAATTCACCTTGGGAAACATGCCAAATTTTATAATTTTTAATTTAAAATTGCCATAAAGCAAGCTAGGCGTGGGATTCTTGGGAGTTGGGAAAAACTTGAATTTTCAATTATTGAACATGATGCTACAGGCATGATTTGGATGCCCAGGTAGAGTTTTATTAGAAATTTGAATTAGGAATTCAAATTGAGAAGTGGAGGAATGAGGTGCTACATAGTGGTGGCCTGCCTAGTAGGAAATGAAACCAACATGCATTGAGGATTCAGAGGATGGAGATTTATGTCATTATATGATTTTCTAGAAGTGGGTGTAGATTTGGAGGTAGAGGAGTTGCTAAGTGGTATTGGCAGGGTGTTTGGTTAATTTTTTTTGGTGATTGCTTTGATTTTGGTTCCTGAATTTTGGAGTTGGAGTTTTGGGGGCATAGAATTCTTGGGGAAGAAATTTTTATCATTTTGTGTGCAAGTTGAAGGAAAAATTAGTGGAAAATTCCTTTGGTAGAAGCTTTGGTGATTGCGTGATTTGGTTTTCCAAAACTTTTTTATAGGTGTAGGAAGGAGATTGCAAGGAATTAGAGGAAGAATGAATGCATACCTATAGTTGTTATTGTTTCCTATAACAAGGAATTTTCTATTGATTTTATATGTATTTTCAGTCCTCAAGGTTGTCTTTGTACTTCCTTTCCACTTGAATGTATTGCACAAGAGTTGCAGGTGCCATTGATAAAATATGAATTGAAATTGTTTATGATTTTTGGTGTCTTTATTTATTTTGTTCATCAATTTCCTGAGTGAGTTTGGAAGTGCAAAGAATTGCAGTCAAGCTCTCTTGCATCACATATTTGGAAATTTCTTTGGTCAAAACTTGGGATGATAATGTTGGTTATAGTTCTATATACACTCAACCAAAACCTAAACATGGTCTTGGTCTTATAAAAACTAAAATTCAAAGAAATTTTTTGGTTGTTAAATGGATCGCTAGAGTTTCCAAAGGTACCAAACAATGGAAAATATTCTTTAGACATAATTTTGTTACTACTATTATCAAATAAAAATGGTAGGATGTTAATTAGCTAGATAAAGTTTCCTTGACTCCTAATTTTCAAGTTAAGTCCTCTTTCCTTATTATTCCATTTGGAAATAATGGTAAAAAATTAACCAATTCTTAAACTAGAGAGACTGATTATAACATGGGTTTATTTTTTCACCTTCTCCATTTTATATGGAACATGTACGTTCAATATCAAATAAATATATTTATAATCATTTTTTCTAGACTATCTAATTATTTGCTCAAAAAAACATAGGGGTCTATGAAAATTTTCTTCTATGGAATGGTCTTCATGGTAGGACATTAAAAATTGGTTTGGATTGAGTAACAAGTATAAATAGTTCA
>VDFB02071259.1:0-24685 GCA_007258455.2 Sequoia sempervirens
TATTAAATTTAAAAATGAAAGGAACAATAGGCCAACCAAGCTGATAAAAGAGGAGAATAGCATAATAGAAAAAAACAAAAGTAAGAGGAGAAGCCTAAAAAAGGGCTAAGGAGAAAAAAGGATGCTCAAACTCCAGAAGAGTCAAAAGATCAAAGAGAAACAAAACACTCAAGGATTCACACCCAAACCCAAAACATAACTAATATGTTTTTCATGACGTGAAAGGAGAGCCTCCATATTCCACTAGTAGCCCTTCGCCATAGCTTCCATTCCTTTAGTATGAAGTTTCTCAATGACAAAATTTTGAACTTTCTTCTTCTATGATCCACAATCTGGTTTAAGTTTGTTGCTCTCCCTTTGAGAAATCCCATATTTTCAAGGAGGAACCACAACTATATCGTGGTAAAAATAATCAAGATCCTCATCCAAATTCTCCATGAAAGGGAAGGTGCCATCCGACTCATTACCCTCATTCTTGGGTGATCCCACAATAGTGGTTTACAATTTTTGGCCAAACTGGACACTGAAATAATTTTTTTTAACTAAATCTTCACTTTTGGGCACCTATAGCGGCTAAATCGTGAAGAATTTGAAGATGATGCAAACTAAAGTTTTGTGACATTTTTTCTTTAGATTCTAAATATATTTTTTTCAAAAAATTTGGAATCATATTGCACTTCTTTTTCCATCTCCCTTGAAAACTAGTTTTTTTCATAAAACAACATTTTGAAAAAGTGATTCTCATCCTATAACACAACTTTTTTTCTATGAAGGATAAAATTCTAATTATTTTTTTAACTCTGATATCTAGTGCTTCCACTTGGTTAGATATTTTTTATTGTTCATATTTTTTCTTTAATCAAGTTTCGAAGTCAAACCAATTACAATTCAAACATAGAGCGACCCTATAACGCGTAACTCTTTTTGTATATATCAAAATTCATTTTTTCCTTTTTTGTTGTATCAAGGACTTCAATATATAGTGCACTCATATTTAAAAAAAAAAAAATTGATAATATTCTATTTTGCCACATGTGTAGAACAGAGAGCTTGATTTTCGATGAAAAACCTACATTCACAAGAAATAAAAAATAAATATAATAATTTTAATCAAATTAAATTTTATTAAAATTATACATTTTTGGAAGCTTATAATAAGGACTACATACTTACAAAAAAAAATTAAATGAATTCGTTTGATCCCCCAAAAGGTAAATCAAAAGTGGTTTTTTATCAACATTTTGATAGGTGTGAAGGAGACTCTATTATAGGTATGGTTTAAAACTAGCGGGGTTTTATCCAAGGGGGCTTGGTCTAAGGTGGTTTGATCAAACCCTCTTCAATTGGAATTATTTAAATGGAACATTTCAAGGCTTAAATCATTATATTTTCTAAAAATATGTGATTTTAGCAAAAATTAGGATCTCCCAGAAATTGTAAACCACTATTGTGGCAGCACCCCCTTAGAATCCGCTAAAATTTCTTCCAAGGTATTGTTAACCAAAGCAATAAGAGGAGGAGGAGTGGGGTCCACTGGATGCATAGGAGCAAATTCAGGATTAGATTGAGAGATTGTGAACTTCATGTGATTTTGTCAAATGAAGTCAGCATCTGGGACAACAGCCTTTTTAACCCATTTTTTGATACTAAAATGCCTTGAATCAGTAGAACGTTGGGTCATACAAACCTCAATTTTGTGTCCCATTTTGTTGCAGTGGAAACAACTAAAATGAAGCCCTTCCTAATTTCAATATTGAGTCCAAGTGCCCAAAGAAGAATGAATCTGAATGGAGTGAGGAAGTGGCTTGGAAATGTCAACCATAGCACAAGATCAGATGAACCTGTGAGGAGAAGTCACCTCCTTTGAGTTGAGCTTCACAAAAATATCCACCTGATTGATCACAGATCTAATGAGATATGAATTCCTTAAATAAAAAGTGGCAAATTGTATAGTCTGATCCACATAGGAATGTCTGTTATCTTGGAAGTGGTTGGATCAAAGAAAGGATACCACAGGGTGAGAAAAAGGCAAGAATCTCCAAAGAACCACGACCCATTATGAACCACATAATTATAATCAGTGATCAAACTGAAAGATAACAAAAAAAAATAAAACTCTAAAGATTCGATCATAGGTGGGGAAATATTCTACCAAGTGGATTTATCCCAAGCTAAAACTGATTCATAAGACATATGTTGTCACATGAATCAACTTTTTAGAACTAGAGAGAAATCACCAATTTTGGCAGAAACTGCACTGATGCTTTCATCTGAAACAAGAAGATCCATAGGATCATTCAAAAAAGAAACCTATGAGTCACCAATAGTAAAGAAAGAGCATCCAGGCGGAAGATCATGCTCCTTGATGGGAGTGGAGGAAGGAACGGGCGTCAACACGGAATGAGCAAGACAAAGATTATCTCATTGAATCTTATCCAAGTAGAAGGTGTTATATTCATGAAAAGGATTTTCCCTATTCCTACATTTAACTAGGGTTTCAAGGTCAAAACTAGGAGGAGCCACCGCATCTAAATGATTATTGCGTTGCACAGCACCCAAAGGGTTGAAAATAGGAACAAGAGATGAAAATGGCACCATGGTTTGAGGCTCTGGAGAAGTAAAACCTGCAATAGAACAAATGGCATAGCATTTTTTTTCATCCCCCACTGTGTGAACATCATGGTTCTTGAGGTATGGCTTTTTACCTCTTTCAATTCCCTTATCCCTAGTGCCATGCCTTGAACTCTTCCTCCAACGCCCATGATTGCACCTACAAAACTAGCTTGGTGAAGGTCCTCCAGTGTAGACTCCCTTCACACATGATTGCAAAGCAAATGTTATAATAAGTTAATAGTTAGTGAAGAACTGACATCTCTTTTTAGTGAATCTCGATAGGTGATCATGAGTCCCTTGTGGACTTAAACCTTAAACATTTTAGAGTTTAAATGAATGTAGTGTTTTTAGAATAATACTCTTAGAATTATTTAGGATCTTCTTCCTTCAATAAAAGATTCAAGTATTATTAGTAAAATATCAAAAAACACTTTTACTAAACTTCAAATGCGTCATTTAAAACAAATGCATCATTCTAAATTGCAAATGTGTTGCAATGTTGCGAATGCGACATTCTATATGTCGATTGTGGCTCAATTTTTTGATTGTGTCATGATTCTAGGCGAATGCGGCACAATCAGTGGCCCTATCCTAAAACTTTTTTTTCCTCGTGTCTCAACGAATGCATCGAACGAAAACACAAATGTGGCTTATGCACACGCACATGCATCACAGGGCATTCGTTGTTGACCCTAAAACCCTAATTTTTGCATGAAAAATGATAAAATGACAAAGTAGGTTAGGGGTGCATACTACTGGCTCTGAGCCCTCAGGCCACCTATATTTTTGCATGATCTCTTAGCAATGCTTAGTCACTGGAATCACCATGTCTGCTACAATCCTCTTCACTCGGCGCTCTCAAAATTGCTAAGGTGAATAGTGAAAATGAATTGACTTTTACCCCATTGTCAACCTATTTATAAAGTCAAAATGGCATTTGTCAACCCTTTTTATTACTGGAGGTTATTTTGACTAACTTGGACTGCACTTTTAGCTGCTTTAAACTCCTCAAAATTAGAAACCCTCTGCACTAGTGTCTTTTTGGTCACCATATTGACTTATCGGGACACTTTCCAAATTTTTTTCTCACTGGCCCAAATTTTGAAAATTTTCCCGAGGGAGCATAGATACTTTGTACCTTCATTGGGGCATGCTTCTAACTAATTTTTCTTTGCCACAATGCGACAGGTTGCATTATGAAAAAGATGGGCAAAATGTAGACACATAGAAATGACCTAGGCCTGCAAGCTCTATTTTTCCATTATTTCTTCCTGGCATAATTAAGACATTTGAATTATGTCCTTGGTCCACTTTTGTCTATTAATTAAATAATTCATAATTATTTAATTAATTCATATCCTCCTTATTCCTCTTGATTATTAAATAGATAAATTTTATTTATTTATTTAATATGTCACTAATTGTCTAAAGTCTTCTCACAATTAAATAAGTTTCTTAATTTATTTAATTATACTTGCCCATTTATGTCTTCTTGATTGTTAAATAAATAAATTTTATTTATTTATTTATTTAATATGTCACTAATTTTGAAAAGCCTTCTCATAATTAAATAGATTCTTTAATTTAATTATTGCTCATCCTTTTTAATTAAATAATTATCTTTAATAATTATTTAATTTCACATTTCCCTCTTTTAGTAAATAATTTGAATTAATTGTTTACTATCATGTGGCCCCACCTTTTGAATTAAATTGAGTTTTAATTCAAAATAGTCTTTTTCCTCAAAAATCAAATAATTTTCATTTATTATTTGATTTTCTAGCCACCTCTTTTTATGTGCCAGTCTTACCTCTTGTCACATGCATTGTCCACCCTTGATTTGATTTTCCAAAAATTAATCTTGTCCACTCATTTTGAATTTGCCCTATTTTTTTCCTAACCCTAATTGTGGGTTTTCAAATTGAATCTTGTCCATTGATTCTAGGGCATTTGTCAATCTTCAATCTTGGTCATTCATCCAAAATTGTATTTTCTATAAAATGGCAATTTTTGTCTCATTTTTTCATCTCATGTCATCTTGCAATTGCATGCTAGTATAATCTCATGCAATCTTTTTCTAGGAAATCTTAGGCTATCTTGCACTCTTGTCATACTTTTGCAATATTATCATTTTGGCATAGTCACATTATTATATCATTTAACATGATTTAGACATAGTTTCATGCTCACTAGTTACATATTAGCATAGTATTTGCATGTTGTTATCTTAAATCCTTCAACATTTTCTTAGGTCTTGTCATTGTCATTAGTTTGCTCATCACAAATCTGAGGGCAACATCATATTTACAGCAAATTGAGAGGGTGTAATGGAGGTCGGCCATGGAGATTGAAGACATTTGGTGAGATCTTTCATTGTTTTTTCATGTTATTCCTTTGCACTTCATTACTACTTTGGTTTTTATGTTTATGCATTTGATTTGCTAACCCTAGGATAATTTCCCTTAGTTAAAATTATATAAGGTGATATTTTTAGAATCATAAATTTAGGAATATTTGAAAAATGAATTATGGTGGTGTGGATATAAAATAAGTGGCAAAAATGGAAAGGGGATTTTAAATAATGTTGATTTAACAAGATAGAGAGAGAGGGGAGAGATAGTGATTGAGAAAAATAGAGGAAAAGAGAAAGAAGAAAAAGGAGGGAGATAGTGAGAGATAGAGAGATAGAGAGAAATGGAAGGGGGAGAGGGAGAGAAATGGAGGGGGGAGAGAGAGGGAGAGAAATATAGATGAAAAATAAAGAAATAGGGATAAGAAAGAAATAAAAATAGAAGAAGAGAGAATGGAACTTAGGAGATAGATAAAGAGATTAGTAAAGTGTGAAAGAGAGGTAGAGTGGGAGAGAGACATAGAGAAAATAAAGGAAGGGAGATAGGGAGATATAAATAGAGAGAGGTATAAAGAGGGAGAGAGGGGAGAGGAGGAAGAAATAGAGAGAGATGGAGGAGAATAGAGAGATAGCTATGGAGATAAAGAGGAACAACTTGAGAGATAGTGAGAGAGAGAAAGAGAGGGAAACATAAAGAGGGGATGAGAAAGAGATAGAGATAGATAGAGTCAAAGTAAAAATGAACTGGAGATAGAAAAGGGAGAGTGAGAGAGAAGTAATAAAGAGAGATAGGGAAAATAGAGAATAGGAGAAATATATATCTATAGAGAGAGAGATAGGGGATAGAGACAAAGGGGGAGATAGAGATAGATTGAAAGATAAAGGAATAGAGATAGAGAGATAGATTAGGAGAGAGAGAGAGAGAGATAAAAGATGTAGAGGGAAAGAGAAAGAGAGATAAAGGGAGGGAGGGAAAGAGAGAGGGAAAGAGAGATAATTGGCAATTGAAAATTTCCAAGAGTAATACAAGAAAATGGAAATCATATAATACCATTCACTTAAGATAAATAAAATTAGAAGTGGAAGATAGAGAAGGAAATAAATGAGATATATATAGAGAGAGTAGGGGTGACAATCTTGAGATAGAGAGAAGTGACAAAGAGAGGGAAACAAAAGAAAGGAGAAATATATATATACATAGAGAGAGAGAGAGAGAGAAATAGAGGAGACTGATGAAGAGAGGAAGAGAGAAAGAGTGAGATAGAGATAAGAGAGAGAAAGGTAGAAAGCTACAGAAAAAAGAAAGATAAAGAGAAAAAAAGTGGGATAGAGAAAGACAAGGAGGATACCATAGAAAGATGGAGAGATAAAGAGGGAGGGAGAGATAAGGAGGGAGAGGGATGGGGAGAGATAGAGATTTGAGAGGGATATTTGTTAGAGTAATCATGCATTAGCTTATAATTAATTAATCATTAATTGATTATTAGGTTAATTTCTTCTCATGCACTTAAGCTAAACTTAGGAGTGCTTTTTTTGTTAACTAGAGTGAGCTTTTATTTGATCATTTTTTCTCATCACATAGGATGACAACACTTATGTCATGATCTAATTAATTTATCATTTAGGGTTGCTCCTATAAAACACTCACCCTCATTGTATTATATGTTGATCTCCATTAACATTCTTGAGGTTCATTTTGTAAGTATTTTCTTATTCAAGAATAGCAAATCATTATTTTGCAAAGCTCTTTTGTAGAAGGAGTTTTTTTTTGTTGTTTGATGGACTATGTCTTGTGTTATTCACAATTCTAACATGGTATCAAAGCATGGATTCAATGAACCCCTTCTCCATTTTTGAGTTTCTTTCAACTAGGGTTACATGAGGAAATTTGGAATCTTCATTTTTTTGTAATTTTTGGAGTTGGGAAAATCTTTAGTGCACATATTATACAACACTTTTCAAAAAAAAAAATTACTTTTTTTAAACCCTTTCCCCCACATGGTCGCATGGACAACCAGCACCCAACCCTTGGGGGGGGGGGGCTAAAAATAAATTTTAGCTTTTTTTTACAATTTTAGCAAGATTAGGAAAATTGTGATAACTTTTCACTAGGTTATTAAATTTGGGTAAATGAGATATTGTCAAAAAGTTGGTTCTGAGAACTATCCAATGGTGTTGATTTTTTCTAAGATTTTGTTGCTCATATAGTTTACCATCCATCAAATTTAGATGTGTTGTTTTCACTCTTGAGCTCACAAATTTTGACTTGTTTCTCTATTTTTCACTATTCCAATGGCATTGGGATGGTCTTTTAGAGCTCTTCACAAAAATCCATGCACTTTTTCAAGATTTTTCTCTAGGTACATTTTATTTAGCTTTTTTTTGTTGTGGATTACCTAGACATTTTAGCTCTTGGAAACTTTTTATTTGCATGGGATGAGTTTTTTTAGGCTATTCTACATGTATTTCTATATTTATGTCCTATTTGGGCACTTTGAGCATCTTTTTTAATGTAATTTATTTTTTTAGATGCATTGAGATAAAGTGTCACTCTGGTGTATTTTTTTGGGGATTTTGTACATCTTGTGCATTTTCTACTCACACTGTGATATAAAGTGTCATGGGTGTGTTGTGAGTTCCTTTTTTTTCCATCACACCTTTTTCAAGTGTGTACATTCCACAACATTGAATCCTAATGATTATTGCATCATGCTTGTGTGCCTTGGTTTACACCCATTTTATTTACAGGTACTTTCATGTGCACATTTAGATGTTCTTAGTTCTCCTTCATGAACTTCTTGGTGACACATAGTTTTAGTTGACTTGTTTTGGCTCTCCCTTTCTACATTATGAGGGGGTTTCTACTATTGGTGCTAATGCTTCCTTGGTTTTATTTTGGAGTTATTTATGTATCTAGTTCCTATTCCTATGTACTAGGTGGATGCAATTGTTGGTTACCCATGTATCTCATTGAGATGGAGTATTTACCATATGGGAACTCTTGCATTCCTGATTTTGGAGGTGATCTTCCATTTTCACTTGATCAATTTCTTCAGACTATTGGTACTTGTGCCATTTGTGTATTTGACTTTCAAATGTTTTCATTTGTTTTCCTTTGTTTGCTATCTAATTCAAGTAGTGTCATCAGGGGCACTCATGCAAATTCTTGGATTCTTGATCATGATCATCATTTGTTTCAGAGGAGGTTCTTCATTTTAGTACTATAGTAGTCGTCATCCAACATTGTCTACATCTTCTTTGTGTGTGTGCGGTACATTCTTCATGTTTCCATTTTTTGGGACATTTTTTTGAAGGTTTTTCAGACCTTCATTTATCTTTGTCTCTTTTTGAGAGGAGTTTTTCTCGTGGGGATTTCTCCTTTTTCTACAATTGTAAGAGATTAGATTTTTTGTACATGGGTACCTCATCAAGCCTTATTTGTCAGGACCCATCATGCATTCTTTTATTTTTATAAATTGGCTCTTTAGGGTTTTTTAGCTACTTTCTAAGTTCATCTTGAGGGGGTGTTAGATTAATCATCCATTAGCTAATAATTAATTAATTTTTAATTGATTATTAGTCTAATTTATTTCATGCACTTAGAAGTGTTTTTTTTATTAACTAGAGTGAGCTTTTATTAGATAATTTTATCCCATCATGTAGGATGATGAAATTTTTCATGATTTAATCCCTTTATCATTTAGGGTTGCTCCTATAAAGAACTCACCCTCATTATATTATATATCTATCTCCTTGAAGACTCTTGAGGTTTATTATGTAATGTTTTCTTATTGAGGATATAGAAAATCATTATTTGCAACTCTCTTTGTGTGAAAGGTGTTTTGTTCATTGTTTGATCCTCTATTTCATGTTTATTGACAATATTAATAATATTGATAAAGAGAGGAACAAATAAGCATATGGAAAGAGAGAGATAAATGAGATATAAAGGGAAGGAAAGAGAAAAGAGAGACTAATTTTCAATTATCTATTCCATCCCAACAATCCAAAGATGTCATTTTCATGGGGAGCTATGTTAAGGACTTGGTAGGTCATTTTCTTAAGGAAGGTCAATAACTCACCTCTAAGACATCTTCAACATACCCAATGCAAAATAAAGTGCAATCACTAGTTATTTTTAAAAGAATAAATTCCAAGGAATGAGGTGAATAGTGAAACCCATTTTAAGACTTGATCAAACAAGTGTCTCAAAATATACAAACTAATCATATACTATTTTACTTTAGATGTGTACATACAAACCCAATCTCTTCCTATAGAATGAAATTAGAATGTGGACTTGAGCGTACACTTGCAAGAATGAACTAGCAAAAATTCAAGTACTAAAATTTTCTTTCCTAGATCTTCTAATATCTGATATTAGTGATGACTAATGATATTCAAAAAAAAAAATTGAGAAATATATTAAATTATGAGTGTCATTGAACTCCTTAGTGAGATTTCTATTGTGATGAATTCAATAGCATTGGAAAAACATTTGAAGTTAGCAATCAAGTGTTATGTCTAGGATGATATATGTTGATACATATCGCTATGATGATGCAACTATTATTCTTTGAAAATCCTATATAATTCTCACAATGTGAATGTTCTTTTGTGAGCTCCTAGACATCTTATCATTCTTGATAATCTCAAATGAATGATTGGATATCTTTAAATATAATAACATATAAGACAAATCAGCACAAACATGCACTAGGTCAACTCATAATGGATAGTGTGAGGGAGACAACCATATTTAATTTTAATTTTAATTTTAAAAGTGTAGGATTCAAAACTAGGATTCATCAAGTTCATATCTACATATTTGATCCAAGGTGGTGAATGGGGGATCTAGAGATCAAGACTAATATCTAGGGGGGTGATGTCACAATAGTGGTTTACAATTCCTGAGAGGAACGGATTTTAGTTGAAATCACATATTTTTAGAAAATATAATGATTTAAGCCTTTAAAAGTTTCATTTTAAGGATTCCAATTGAATAGGGTTTGATCAAATCAAATTAGATCAAACCCCCTTGGATAGAACCTCGCTAGTTTTAAACCATACCTATAAATGCGTCTCCTTTACACCTATCAAAATGCTGATAAAAAATCACTTTTGATTTAGCTTTTGGGGGATCAAATGAATTCGTTTAAAATTTATTTCAAATGATTATGGTATTTCTCAGAACAAGCTATCCAATGAATATAATTTTAATATGTTTTGGTTTTGTTAAGTATTTGTTTTATAAGTTTTATTAAACATAGGTTTTTCATCGAAAATGAATTTCTTTGTTCTTCACATGTGGAAAAATAGAAGATTATCAAAAAAATTTGAAAAATATGAGTGCACCAGATATTGAAGTCCTTGATCCAACAAAAAAAATAAAATAAAATTTTGACATATACAAAAAAAGTTACCGTTATCACAGGTCCTTGGTACGAATTGTAATTCGTTTGACTTTGAAACTTGATTAAGGAAAAAATATTCAATAAAAAACTATCTAACCAAGTGGAAGCACTAGATATCAGAGTTGCAAATATAAATTTGAAAGAATTAGAATTTTATCCTTCATGGAAAAAAAGTTATGCGTTATACGGTGTGCGTCACTTTTTCAAAATGTTATTTTCTGAAAAAAAATCAATTTTCGTGGGAGATTGAAAAAGAAGTGCAATTTGATTCCAAAAATTTTTGAAAAAAATATTTTTAGAATCTACAAATAAAATTGGATGAGACTCTATTTTGCACCATCTTCAAATTCCTCACGGTTTAGCTGCTATAGGTGCCCGAATGTGAAGATTTAGTTAAAAATAATAATTTCAGTGTCCAGTTTGGCCAAAAATTGTAAACCACTATTATAGGATCACCCAGGGATAAGTGAAGATGAGATCTAGATGAGGTGATAGAATGAGTTGAATTCACATAAGAATATGACACTTGTAGGCTTATAATTACATTAAAATTCTCTAATCAAAATGATTCTAGAACATAAGGCATGAGCATTCAATTTTTACCATTACATTTTCCCCCACTTTGATGTACATGTGAACTACTAAGTAGATGCATGTCAAATTAAAACAATAAGTCAACATCAAAATTAATATTTTTTAAATAACCATTTAAAGGATACAAAATTCTAATTATAAATGTTATTATTGAATTCTTGTTGCAAGGAACACTCAATCAAGGACTTGTAAAGTAGAAAAAGTATGTAATAAGTGAAATGAAGAAAAATAAGAGGTTTCCTAGAGTTTTCCAAAATGGAAAAGTGGATCTAAAGAGGGGAAAGGGGTCCTATCTTTCCTTAATTCATTAGGAAATGAGATCCACACATTGAAAGGACTATCAACCTTGAGGTGAGTCAAGTCAAAGTGTGAATCTACTAATTTCTTTTTTTGAAAGGACAGGGGTCCTGATAAAACAACAATTTAGGGAGAAAGATTAAAAATAGAAAACTAACTCCAAAATGTAATCTACAACTTGGATTTGGAAGATTAAGCTTAATTCTGATGGAACCAGAAATTAAAATGTAGATCTCAAAAAGGGAAAATGATGTGTACCAGTCACCAAAAATATTTTTTCAAAGCTAACTAAGGACTCATTCGCCCTATGGAAAATGGGTCTTAGCTAGGGCTCTGTAAAAATGGTTTTTGGGTTCTCTTCTCTCATTTCTACACTCCCAGATCCTTGATTTCCATAGTCGAACAGTCGGAAATAAATCCTGTAGGTGAGTTTTCATGAAATTGCAACAATGATGACAACAAATGCAACTTTGAAAACTTTGTAATTTTTCTCTTCAAGAGATCTTCTGGACCTAAAAATTTGCAAACAAAAATCAAGAGAGAAAAATGTTTTGTTGTTGGTGAATGGGGTTTGCCTTGGTCAAAACCCATTTTGGTAATTAAACATTGGAATGAAATGAAATAGCATGAAAGGAATGATGAATGAATAAAGCAATGTCACAACTCACCAAACCCTTGGATGAACCTTAGAATGTAGATTTGCAACTAGCATGAAATGGCTTCAATGGATGTGGATCTTGATCTTGAAACTTGATTTGAAATAATGCCTTTGAATGCTTGAATGGATCATGAACACTACATCAACATATTGGCTCCAGTAACATGCATGATCCAAGAAGAATTTGACATGACAATAGGATCTTGATTGTTGCAATAATTCTTCACTAAATCTACCCTTGAATGCCTTGAAATTTTCTTGATAATGCTCACTTGAAAACTTAGAGTGCTTGAATCAAACTTTCTAGGTTAAACATAGTGAAATGACCTTATATTTATACATATATAACATTAATTTCTTGAAATTCAGATAACACAAGCTAACATGTGAATATACATTTGAAATCATTAAAATATTGTTGGAAAATGTGCAAAAAATTATTGGCTTGATATCCTATTTGTAGTGTTGTATGTTTATTCCTTCATCTACCTGACCATTCATTTTTAGTGGGACCTTATTCATAGTCTCCTCGACGGACTGATAACACTTCTTTCTTTGATGTTATGTACATTGTCAACAAGAGCTAATCACTTCGACAAGAGTCTTCTTAGCATCTCTTTCATACTCTGATGAGAGTGTATCGGGGTGACATTGTGATTTCAATTGGACATTAATTCCTATCCCCTTGACATGTTGATGGGAGGCTGGAGTACTCTTATCGGTGGGACTTTTTAATTCTTTTGGGACTTTGAAGTGAGTCTCTTCAACAAGCCGATAACCCGATGGTCTATGGAGGTGACATGGCAATGGGGACCACATGGAGTGGTATGATCCTCATCGAAGTGACATCCTTATATTGGTGGGAGATGATGTATTGTCTCATTGCCATGGTGACATATAGTTTGATCAATGGTTGTGATTAGAATGATCCAACGGTGCCCACTATCCTATGTCTCTTGTGGTGGGTCTCGAGTGACTTTCGTGGGAGAGCGAGGATTGGCTAAGCGATGTACAATTTGGTGAACAATTTGGATGTCAATATGACTTTGAGGGTTCAAAGAGAGTTTGAATGAGGTCTCATCTACTTCTCGATGAGTATTGATAGTTAGATAGTTTGTGTACAGTTGCATATGGAATTTGAATCGAACAGTTCCTTGGTGGTTTTGGAATGTAGAACGGATGTTGTATCAACATTGTATGTTCTATAACATTGAGGTGGGTTGTTCAAATTGAACTAAAGCGAGGTTGATCAAGGAAATGTAATGCTACTAAAGTAGATATTGTGAATTGACACCTAGAAGCATAGTTATGTGACTTTGTATGTAAATGTTCTTTTACAGTAATACAAAGAGATCTTGCTTGGTGTGTGGGTTTTTCTCTTGTAAGGGTTTTCCCACATAAATCTGGTGTTCATTCTATGATTGCATTAAATTTTTCTACTCTCTTATTCTATTAATGTGCATCTTAATAAACTATAACTTGAAATTGAATGACATATCTACATTTCTCTTCTACATTTCTGCACTCAGCTTTCCTTGAAAATACCACTAAAAACATAATAAAAATTTAGGTCCTAGGCCTATGTGAGGACCCATTCACCCTTGGGAAAATGTGTCCTAGGTCACTTACCTAGGACACACATTCTCCAATGATAAATGTTATGTCATGGCATTAATGAATGTCAAGTTTTCCTCTTCATAAAATGCAATTAATTAGGCTTGGATTTGAATTAAAGGGGCCAATTGAGGAAAATTAACCTCAATTGTAAAGATACAAATGAGTGTGAAAGTGTAAAGATACACTTTACAACACCACATTAAGGCACAATTAAGTCCATTTTATTTGATATGGCCCTAAACTTAATGTGAATATGTAAAATACATATTATAACACTAAATTAAGGAATAATTATGTTCATTTTATTACTAATTATTCCCAAATTAAGTGTGAAAAAGAGATAATTTTTCCTACACTACAATAAGTAGCATCTATCACATATTTAAAATAAGAACTAACTACAAGTTATATTGAAAAATATCTATCATCAAATATAGTATAAATTAAAAAATGAGAAGAGTAAGAGATTTTATCTAAGAAAAAAGTGGTGAAATTGTGACTAAATAGAATATTTTGACAACATGAGTGGATTGAACATGATCCCTTGAGAGAAAGAATTGCTATGAGCCTCTCACTACAAAACATATCTCATAAAATATCCTTGGTGACATATATTCCCCCTATAATTGGTTTAAAATTCAAATGATGAAGGAATCATAGGAAAGAATAAAAAAATATAATCATGATAAAATCATATAAATACATGGTAAAGATGTCATCAAGTGATAAGCATGTAAGGACATAAGGAAGAAGTAATCATGAAAGTACACATAGCAAGGGAAAAGGTAAGATATATATTTCAATGTTGCCCAAATGAAGGAAAATAACAAGATAATGATAATTGTAAATGTGGAATAAGTAATGAATAAAATAACAAACAACACTTCTTAATAAGACATTATATCAAGAAAATCAACAATATTTAATCTAATTAAACAAGAATCTACTGAAAGCATCATATTGCTCTCTATCTCCAAAGATTTATTAAGTCACTGGGCTCTCAGATTTTGTAAGCATTGTGACTGTTAAAATGCCAATCTAGAGAATGAGATGTTGCTAAATGCAATAATATAATCCTATATGATGATATCTAAATGATATGATGAAGCTATTGTAATCTAAATTGACATGAAACTTAATAAAAGAAGCTACAGTGAACTATGATTCTACCATGATATTGATTCTAAAATGCTATGATTTCTATTGCTAAATGATAATGCTATCAAGCTAAGATGCTTGATTGCTCAATTGGTGTTTCTGCAGAGTAATTTTGCACAAAGTTGGGATCTATTTACTGTAGAAAGAGGTTGTATTTATAGATTCATGGTAGCACATTTGTGAAGGGGTAGCACAACAAAGGTCTAGATTCAATCTGGAGGATTGAATGGTGAAGGATGAAGAAGCTTGAGCTGATTATGGAGATTGTTCCTCCCCAGAAAAAAAACTCAGCCAAAAGATAGGAAGAATCATTGGAGAAAGATGAAGAGGATTGCCTGCAAGTTTGTCTCCAATTTTACCCGTGAAGGTTGAGATGAATTAATTAGATATAAAATATCTAAATTGGTAGGTGAAATATGATGAGCTGTAGAAATATGCTTAAATAATTTGAATATTTTGGATTTATTCAAATTTAGGAAGAAATAAAAATTATTAAATAAAACAAATGTTTTTGATATTGTTTATTTAATAAAAGAGATATAATGATAATTAAATAAAAACTATTGAAGTTTTGATTATTTAATTAAGAGAGAATAATCAGAAGAATATAAATGTGAACTATATGAAATATTTCTATTTATTTAATAGTAGATGAATTTGATTATAATAATTAAATAAAACAAAGTGAAATTCGTTTATTTAATGAAGACAAAATAATAGAATAAGGATTGAAGAAATTTTAAAAGATGAACTATATAAACAAATGTTTCTATTTATTTAATAGTAGAAGAAATAAAGGTTAATTAATCAAATAAATTGTATTTAATTAATTAGATTATCCAGACTATTTTTAGGTGTATACAATAACCATAGATTCTAGTTAGTGATCACATGGACATAAATAAGAAAAATAAATATGGAAATTATCATAGCATGTAAACATAGAATATAGTATGATAAGGAACATAAACATACAACCATGAGAGCATAACATTCAAACATGTAAGTGAAAACATGGTATCATAAAGGTTGTTTAAACATTTAGAACATCATAACAATTATTTTATGTAAATAGCATAAGGGAAAGATAGTGTAAGCATAAAATATAGGGAGCATAGAAACATAACAAGGAATATGTGTAAACATAAGTGGTAAACATGGAACATAGGATGATATTAGAGTCAAACAAGGCATATAGGAAAATCATGGAAACTAAACATGTAACATAGGAAATCATAGGAGTTAAACATGTAATGTCATAGGCCTACAAGTATAGAAGCTAAAAATGTAACATAAGAAATCATAGAAGATACACATGGAAATAAGAAAATTTTCCCTCGAGGTTGGGGGGTGGGGGGAATTATGAAGCATAACATAGAGGGTAAGATGAGAATAAGATATAGACAATAAAAATGTCATAAAAAAAAGAAGACAAAATTGTGTAAAATGCATAGAAAAGAAGAAATAAATATCAATATAACTATTAAATAAATAAAGCATAAGAATGCTCAAAATATCAAGGAACAAGTTAGAGAGATCACCCTCTAAGAGGAAATCCTCATCAAAGCAATTAGTGCTTCAATTTCTTCCTTTAAGAAATTATATCGCTTTCCTCTTAAGAGGATTAGTACTCTTAGTGAAAACATTGGCAATAGGTGGTGTCCTAGAAACATCCTTTTCAACCCATTTTCCTTGTTTCTTTGGATGTAGCTCTATATAGATTTTGCATTTTCTTAATCATAACATTTTTATTTAATACCCATGAATAAGTAATTCCTCTAGCATGAAATGTGCATTTTCTAACATATTTCCTTTATTATTTCCTATTTCCTACATACATGAGTATTGTCTCTTTGTAAGGGTTGTTGGAAGGCATGTAATTAATACATTGATGTTTAAATATTTTAGTATATGAAACTTTAGATTCTTTAGGCCTTGTATCTTCATGAAATTTTGGATAAGAATAAAAGGAATCAAAAGTGAAAAATACACTTCTTAAACTAATATATGAGATGAGGTATGTGCAAAAATAAAATTAGTCATACAGTTACAAGGAAATAAACGCAAAAGCAATATACCATAACATGGTGGTTTATATATGGGGGGAACCATTTTGAGAGAAAAAGCTACACTTCAAAGTAACTCAATGCATTATTTATTAATAAATTATTATAATACACTTGCATAGTCTAATATTTTATAAGATTATCACCAACAAGAGATCTAGAGTAATTATTGTAGCATCATAATACTTTAAAAAAACATTATAAAACATTCATCTCAAGCACCCAATAAATAGGAAAAGTAAAAAACATGAAACCACCAAAAGGTAATAAAGAAACCATGATGTAAAACCACCCAAAATGTGACATCCAAATCTAATTCCCAAATCCTAAGACAATTCCACAAGGTAAAAATAGCATATTCCTTACACCTATCATAAGCTCATCATAATCAACTCCCAACTTGGGCACTCCATCTTGGTTCTATTATCTGCATTAAAAAAAACCTTATGATATATTATAACATGCATCATAAATTGGTAAACCAATGTAACTCACACTTACAACTTTCTTATGTGTCATAGTTTCTCTTATATTTTTGATGTGGGGGCCTAATTTATGGAGACAATAACTTTTTATTTGAGAAGCCAATTGAGCCATTATTCTAAAATTGAAGATCTTAGAGAGCCCATGTCACAATAACTATCTTTCTCTTGTTAAGGACTATTTCAATATTTTTGAGGCACCAAAATTGACCTCCATACCTAGAAAAAAAAAAATGTTCTTAAAATTAGAATGCAAGGTTGAGACACCTTTCCTTATAGAGAATATACATAAGTAGATTCTTGGTTTTTGCTCATATTTTCTCTTTGTTGCTCTAAGTGAAACTTCTATGAAATATGTATCATATTTTTTCCATATGGAAGTTCCTTATATGATTACCCTACTTAGACTATATGACATAATATGAAAATTGAATGATTCCAAGAATGCATAGACTGAAAAAGGAATTTTTAGGTATATTTGGGAAGTGAAAGAGACTGTGTACTTATCCAAAAAAAAGGTCCTAATGTGCATAGGATTAAAGAGTCACCTAGGGGTGTATGGGTGTCTACTAGGGTGTCCTGCTCGAATTTTTAGGTCCTTTGGTGGCAAATCTAAGACTCTTATTCCTGCTTGCAAATTCAAAATGTTGTTGGATAATTCTATAGGTGATTTTTTGTGGCTTGACAAGATTTAGGGCTTTGAATGCAATAAAATACAACTTGTCTTCAATCTTCCTTCAATCATCTTCAAACCTAAGATCTACACACTCAAAGAGAGGGAAAATTTTGGGCCATTTAGGGGCTTGCCTTAGTCAAACCCTATGTTAAGTGTTTCCACTTCCACAATGGCAATGTTAATGATAAATGGATAATTGAAAGGAAGAAATGATGAAATCACAAAGTGTTACAACTCACCACCCTTCAATGGCTTCCTTGAAGGACTAGAGTCATACACATCACCTCAAGGTCTTGGATCTTTCTTTCTTGAATGCTTGAATGCTTTGGAGACCTACAAAAGTGTTAGCCTTCCCAAAACAATGATAACATGAACACATAAAAACACATAGGATTTGGCATGATGTTGGATCTTGAATTGCTACAATAAATCATTGAAATAATGCTCTTGACTTGATCTTGAATTCTCTTCATGTTCACCTCTAGCTTGTTAATACTTTTTAGATTTAAAATGATGCAATAACTAGGTATTTATATGCAATTAAGTTAATTTCCCAAAAATTAAATCCCAAAATTTGACATTACAATTAGAAATTTGAATGTTAAAACACTGATACTGACACATTAAAAATTGGTCCTCGATAAAATAGGTTTACCCATATGTCCAAGGGAATATGGGTCCTAGCCTTATTTTCCAAGACACAATGTATCAGGGGAAAAACACTAATTACTTGCATTTGTTCTTGATGCTTGCTATCTCTTGAAAAATGGTAAAAATGGGTCTTAAAATGTATAATTCAGGGAATTAGGTGTTCAATTAGGTCCAGTAATTAAAGGAGGAAAAAATGTAGTGTGGAAAGGGTGATATTTTTTTCTACTACATTTAGCCCCCATTTTAGTGAGGAGTATGAACTTATGCTCTGACTCACACTAAAGTAGAAAAATATGTCAAGAGGGGTCCAATTGTCCAAATGTTGAAAATATAGGATGACTAAGGATCTAGGGGGAGCGTGAAAGCACCTAGGATCCAAGATCCCATGGAAAACCAACATAAAGAAAAAGGAACACAAACATGTATGAAATGCAACAAGACAACATACACAAACATGTACAATGTCAAAACACAATGCAAAATGAGGGTATATATAATCATGGGCTAGCAAGTTGTGTTATGTTAGGATTTGTACCAAAGGCATTCATGACTCACACAATAGAAAATTCTAATATTTGTTAGGTGAATCATTAACTAGAGGGCAATATAGGCTAGTGAGGACTACTTTTCACTAAGTAAGCCCCCAAGACAAGGTAAAATAGGAAACACACTAGGTCTAGTGAGGATCGTTTTTCACTAGGTGTGTACCTATTAACAACCTTACCAAGAGTTATATTCCTTGATAACCTTGATAAGGTGCCAAAAAATGGTTAGTATGCTATGCTAATGCTACACTAAGTTCAATGCTCATGAAAAAAGTAAAAAAAAATGTCAATGTCAACACACTACCCAATGCTTATGAACAAAGTGAAGCAAATTATGCCAATGTATGCCCCCACTTTAAAGAAATTACAAAAAATCATGTTGTGGGAAATTAATTTAAAGTAGAAAATAAGTGATAAATGTCATGTGATAAGGACATGAAAGCTTATTTTGGAAAGCCCTATATCAATGATATGTTTCCAAATAAATCTACCTTATAAAAAAGGGGTTTCCCCCAAATGCAATGCCAAAGAAAAGACAAGAGATGAAGATGAAAGGTATCCAAAAATATAGGGTCAGTATATGTCTTTGCTATAGTGATATGAGAGATCTCAGAACTGACATCATTCCCCAAATACTCATGAAATAACAAACACAATGGAAGAATGGCACAGAGAGAGACAGAGAGAGAAAATAAAATTTTGGGTCAACATGGAAGAGACCTAAATGTCTCAACACCTTGCATTGTCCCCAAAGGAAAGCACAAGACATCATAGTTCACAACATATAGAATAATCAAGATACTATTAGAAATATGAAATAGATTGAATAACCCAAGGAACTTTTTAAGAGAAAATTGAAGTTACATAAACTGGAAAAACATAAGAATGCAAACCAGGACTCTAAGAGATTATGCAATGTCAATGTGACAAAATTACATTAAGATCTTCCAAATTGAAAAGATACAAAGCAAAAATGCATGAATAACGACTACATGCATCAAGGTGCATGTATGCCAAAGTATGCAACAATGCAAGAGAATGAATGGATGGATGCAAATACAAGCTAGGTAGTGAGTTTATATAGAACTTAGGAGAGGAGGTAGGTGGAAAATCCAACCAATAGAAATCAACCACAAAAGGTGGAGATGGACCACCAAAAGTGGAGATTCCTACTAAAAGTGGAAAGTATGGACCACCAAAAGTGGAGGATGCCACCAAGAGTGGAATATGTTCCACCCTTTAAGGAAGGTGACACCACATACTTATCTCCTAGTAATAAAATCACTTTATTATCCTAAGAAATCTTAATAAAAGTTTAGGAAAAACATAAGACTAAGGGAAAATAAAAACCTACACCAACACCCCGCCTTAAGCATAGCTTAGGAGGATGTAAAAGATGATGGGTCCTAGAAAATAAGGCCATGCTAGGTACCTGTATACATATAAAATTCCTCCCAAAGAAGAAGAATCCCCATCCCATAAAAATGAAGTACACCCCCCCATAATAGAGAGTAAAATGAAGTGGAAGGACAAAGAAGCCCCCCCAAAGTGATCCAATGGTAGATGCTTGAAACTGGATGTAGAAGATGGGCCATGATCATCAAACAACGTTCCTCTCCTTAGGAAGAAACAAAACCAATGGTGTATGTGAGTTATCTCTCTACTCCTAAAAGGAATATGTAGGAAGAAAACTCAAGATGTATGGAGTCTTTGATATCGATGTTAAAGGCTCCCACAATCAAATCAAGCGTTCTAGACCACACTGTTTAAAATGAAAACTCAGAATCTCCTAGAGACTGATGTAGAACACCATCCAAAGACTCAATTATCTCCTCTAAATATGTATCCTCCAAATTTTGATCCAAAGTATCAACACTCATGTCAAAGTGTGATGAATGATCATGAAGAGATTGAACAAGAGG
Organism: Sequoia sempervirens; assembly: GCA_007258455.2. Lineage (NCBI taxonomy): Eukaryota > Viridiplantae > Streptophyta > Pinopsida > Cupressales > Cupressaceae > Sequoia > Sequoia sempervirens. The sequence continues at coordinate 21,044 of VDFB02071259.1, forward strand.
GTCAAAGTGTTCCCTCACAGCAATTGAAGAAGAATCAACTTCATCAAAGAGAAGATGAATATCATTAATAGTGTCTCCCAAATCTGCATTATGTGTCTCCATAAAAAAGTCTAAAATACCTTTCAAGAGATCATCCCAAGCTAAATCTGAAAGACAATGTATGCGTTGCTACAAAGAATCACTGGAAACTTTCGAAGAAGCAACACTAGAATCTGAAGTAGCAACAATAGATGGAGATGGGGTATCAATGAATTAATCATCCACACAAGATGTGTTCCCAAAAGATGGGGAAACACAAGTCTCAATATCATCCACAATAGCCTGGTTCTCCAAGGAAACATCACTTTCAGATGAAGATCCATTGTCTCCATACAACTATTGAATAATGGTCCAGGCAGTGAAAGGGCACTTAGTCTGCTCTACATGATGTGGAATATCCTTAGAAATAGTAAGACATATTAATCCATAGACCATGTCATTATTGTTAAACCATGCATTCTTCTTATTATAGTCACTTGGCTCAAGAATGAGTCCAAGGAGATAGGGTAGTAGATCCTGCTCAAGGCAATGATTCTTTATCCCTTGTTTCCAATACAAATAGTTCTTTGAAGTTATCTTGACAATAGAAGGATGGAAATAATTTTTAAGAGACATGCTTAACCCCCCCATAAATGGAACTTTATTTTAGTTCATGATTTAAAATTGTTTGTATAATCCCCCCAAGATTGATGCAAAGTGAATACAAAAAGAGACATCAAGAGACACCCCCCTTTCCACCAGTCTCATAAATTACCCTCCCAAGATATTATAATGTTGCCACTTTATGATTAGTGTGTTTACAAAGCCTTTTCCAAGATACAATGCTCAATAGGCCCATAATGACCAAAATTATAAATTCTGATACATAATTAATCTGAGATAAAATATGGAAAAATTAGCTTTGTATCTATGTATTTCTCTTCAATACCTTTCCAACGCCTATTCGTTTCCAAAAAATGGAGCTTTGGAGCCAAAGTTATGGCTTGTTGAAGAAAAAATGAAACAATAGCTTCAACCTACAATATCTGATAGAAAATTAAAAAAAATTAGTTTCAAAAGCTTTGTAGATAGAAATTTCTCATCTCCATCTTTCCAACGATATCTCGTTTATTGAAAACGGACACCGTGGCAAAAAGTTATGAGTTTTTTAAAAAATAGGTTGAATTTTGTCTACAGTGACGACCCCCTTGCAAAAGAAAAATTTTCCAAAAATAAAATTCATCTAAAATAGAAAAAAATTATATGAGAATAGGGGTTTGGTCCTTCTAAATGCAATGGAAAGGTCCGTTTGGGCTGAAAATGCTCCAGTAAAAATTTGTTCACAGATTTGAGCTTCAAACCCTCGTTTACAACTTTGTCAAATGATCTCCAATTTGGATGAAACAAAAGCCAAATCTAACTTTCTCGAGCCTTCTAGACACGTTGGAATATTTAAAATGCTACCAGTATAACCAAAAATGTTGCAATCACCTAGATCTCACAAAACATATATGCAATATGAAGAGTTTATTAGATCTTTGCAAATCCTTTCTGATTCTCTAGATCATTTAAAACACAAGAGAAGAGAATACGGAATTTACAAGATCTTTGCAAGCAACTTAATCTCTCTATCATGAATCTATGAACTTAGATTTCTCAAAACAAAAGCTCTGATACCATGTTAGAAATGTGAAATAGATTGAATAATCCAAGGAACTTTTTAAGAGAAAATCAAAGTTACATAAATTGGAGAAACATAAGAATGCAATCTAGGACTCTGAGAGATTATGCAATGTCAATGTGACAAAATTGCATTAAGAGCTTCCAAACTAAAAAGATACAAAGAAAAAATGTATGAATAACGATTGTATGCATCAAGGTGCATGTATGCCAAAGTATGCAACAATGCAAGAGAATGAATGGATGGATGCAAATACAAGCTAGGTACTACTGTGAGTTTATATAGAACTTAGGAGAGGACGTAGGTGGAAAATTCAACCAATAGGAATCAACCACAAAAAATGGAGATGGACCACCAAAAGTGGAGATGCCCACCAAAAATGGAAAGTATGGACCACCAAGAGTGGAGGATGCCACCAAGAGTGAAATGTGTTCCACCTTTGAAGGAAGGTGACACCACACACTTATCTCCTAGTAATAAAATCACTTTATTATCCTAAGCAAGCTTAATAAAAGTGTAGGAAAAACCTAGGACTAAGGGAAAATAAATTAATCCACTAGGAAAATAAAAACCTACACCAACAAATACAAATAGAAGAATGTCATGTTAGATTTGTTTCCTTTGTATCCTTGCATCAATGGAAAAATAAGGGTCATCTAAAGAAAACTCATAGACACAAAGACACGCCAAGCAACACAATATGAGGGATCACATTAAGTGCAAGCAAACATAAAGAACATTAAACACAACAAATAAGTACCACACATGTGAGCCAACCTAAAGCAGTTCATCTGCATCCCAATCTTGCTCATCATATACAAAAGGCGAAAAACTAGCCAAAAGAACTACAACAAGTGTCATACTAGGAGCATCACATGATGGGTCACTCTCACCAGGAGGATCATCATGGTTGCCCCCATCTAAATTCATAGACTTTGAAAACAAAAAATTTAGCTCATTATGAAGTTGTTCATGAATTTTAGCAATCTCATCATCATCATCATCCAAATTAATCACAAAAAGAGGTTTTATGATAATATCAGTTGTATGTTCTTATTTTTGTTTTTGTTTTGGTTGAGACATGTAAGTTTTATTTGTATTTTTTGGTGAAGGTGGTGGATCATCAAAATTTTCTTGGATTTGTGATTGATCTTAAGGTGTTGTTTTTTTCTTTTTTTCCAATTGACAAGCAATAGCATGATGTCTACGCCTATGCTCTTTAGCATTTTAGTTTTGTCTTGCATAGCTTCCAATTAGTGTAGGTGTACGAGTGGGTTTTTCAATCATTGGTCTCTTTTCTTCTTTTAGGGGAGGAATTGAAGGGATCATTGGGGGTTCAAAAACCATTGTCTCTTTAGGCCTATATACTTACTTTGTCTTCGGATGCACAAATGAAATTATGTGATTTTCTCTTGGTTTCTTGTATTATACAGGTGGAGGAATAGTGGCATATTTACCTTGATTACTTGAAAGATATATATTTTTCTTCGGGCATAGGTTCATCTGCAATAGTTGGGATAGGAGGAATAACCATAGACCCATCATTCTTAGGTGGAATATTGCTAAGGGATAGCTCTGCTATGTATTTTTCCTTTTTGGTATGATCAGAAAAAGAAATCCTCATGAAGCTTAATAGGTTCCATAGGTTGAGGCCAAAATAAATTCAATGAAAATTTTCCACAAGAGGACAAAGGATTAAATCCACTATGATGCACCGTACATATTTTATTCTCAAATGGGAACTTTACACACTTGTGAATAACCAACAGGATGGCATCCATGGAGTGTAGCCATGAATAACCTAACTTCACATGAAATTGGTTCGACATCAAGATGATGAAGAATGACACATAATTTTTTTGGTCCAAATTTAAGTGGACGAGTGATCAAACCTATCAAAGGGAGAGAAAAACCATCATGATTTGTTATCCATGCCTTTGGTT
>VDFB02071260.1:0-25765 GCA_007258455.2 Sequoia sempervirens
TTGAAACTATAGGATACATTATTTTACCTTAATTTTTTGCTCTAAAAGATGAGGGATGTTCTTATTCTATGTCATACTATTTGTTCTTTAGATGTATCTCATATTTTACTTGGGTATCCATGGATAAAGCAATATCAAGCAACATCATCTATGTCATGCCATCAAGGTATCAAATATGTTTGAACACTAGTAAAGAGGTTACAATTGCAAGAGATCCATATATGCCTTTATTTTAGATTAAGTCATTTAACCTTAAATAATTTTAAGAACATACATAAGGATCCTCTATATAAGTGCAAGGATTCTTTGCCTAATTTGTAAAAATTCAAAAGGAATGGCACAATGGTGGAGAAATCAAGACAAGATCTGGCAATTTAGAATTCCTAAAGGGTTTACAATTATTACTAGAGCCAAAGTAAGGTTATATGTAGGTTTGATATTATAAAATGATTCAAGAATCTATAAGGCCAAAAGAACCATAAGCATTGCAAAATTTAGTTTAGAAGCATAAGGGATTGGATATTTTCATTCCTAAACATGGTTTTCATAAAAAAAATTACTCATGTAGCAAGCACACTATAGAATTGACAAAGAAGGTTAGGGTTTTTAGCTTCATTTGTTATCTGGAGATATTTTATTGTAATGTACATAATCAATGATATGATTCTTGATTTTTTATAAGATTTAATATTATGACACCTTAACAAACCAAGCTATGACTTTCATGGTTCACTCCTACATGTATGAAATTTACATTTTCATCTACAAGTTTGACCCTAAATTTGTAGTTTTAAAATTATTTTGTGACCTTGACCCCTACACTTCTAGTCTTTAGGAATTTATTTATCTCCATTTTTTAGACTATGTTGAGATCCATTATAATGTTTTTTTGCACTAACTTTGGGAGGAAACTCATTTTTCCTTACTCAAACCCTTGGATTGATTTAAAAAAATTGAACAAGTTAAAATACATGCCAAATATAAATGCAAGTTCAATGGGTGTAGTTTTGAATTATAGACCTCTCATCCCCTAACAAATAGTTCATAGTTTTGATATCCATTTTTCTCTTGAAAGGTGTTTAACAAGACAAAAATATATGCAAAACGGGGAAGCAAAATACTATATTGAAAATGCTTTAAAAAATTTCAAACAAGTGCAATTTGAATTCAACAAATTTTAAAAAAATTGCATTTAGAGTTTCGAAATTAAACAAATACATGCATTTTTAACTCTAAAAAAATTGAATTTTAAATACCGCGTGCTCAATAGTGGTCGATATGCAAACTGGAATGATGAACTTTGAAGAGAGGAACGGAAATTTGCTTTCGCCAGTGAGAGAAACCTTGTTTGGTTGCCGTCACGGACTTTATTCACCGCGTGCACTCCAGGTTCGACCGACCCACTTGAATATTAATTTTTAATTTGGACATTCATTGGTTCAGCCGAACCATTTCATTGGTTCGGTCAAACCATTGGGTTCGACTGAACCCATTTCATTTGAGGAATGGAAAAAATCTAAATTTTCCTTCCTCTTAGAAAGTGTAAACCACTATTCTAAGGTAACCCTACTCCGATATCATTTAGCATACTTACAGACAATAGATTTTGAGCCAGACCTGGTATGTGCATAACATTATTGATCCCCTTTATTCTGCCATCAGGGAATTGGATTCTGACTCTTCCACGGCCAACAATTTCCAAAGTTGAATCACTCACCAAGTACACCTTTCCACCATCGTAGTCTTCATTCTTTGTGAACCATTCTCTGTGAGATGTCATGTGGAATGATGCTTCAGAATCAATCAGCCAGACATCATCTGATGCCTGTGTAGCCAAGGCTACAATGAAGGCGTCACCATCACTGTGAGAAGAACCATTATCAGAAGAGCCCTTCTTCTTCTTTTTCTCTTCTTTACAATCCTTTCGGACATGACTGGGTTGCCCACAGTTCCAGCACTTTACCTTGGGCTTCTTGCCAGGAGACTTTGATCTCCCCTCTGATTTTGATTTGGACTTCTTGTCCTTCTTCTTGCCTTTCTCCTTTGACCTTCCTCTGACAGCAAGAGCCTCCTTCGTCATCTCAGAAGATTTTCTTCTCATCCCTTCTGATAGCAAAGAACCAACAACATCTTCCATCTTGAAACTGGATGTTGTACTCCCAATAGCCATCACCAGATGATCCCAAGAGTCTGGCAAAGAACATAACAGAAGCATACAGCGATCTTCTTCTTCAATCTTTACACCAACAGATGTTAATTGTGCGAGCAGCATGTTAAATGCATTCAAATGATCAGCTACAGACCCTCCTTCCTACATTTTCAAAGAGTAGAGCTTCTTTCTTAGGAATAGCTTATTCACCAAAGATTTCCCCTGATAAACAGATGCCAGTCTTTTCCACAAGAGAGAGGCAGTCTTTTCTTCATGCACATTGAGAAGAACTGAGTCTGCCAAACATAGCCTTATCAGCCCTTTAGCTTTTCTATCTACAAGGTCCCAATCTTCTTGCTTCATGCCTGTAGGTTTAGTTCCAGACATAGCAAGCCAAAGGTCTCGATCTACTAAGAGATCCTCCATCTTGAGTTTCCACAATTCAAAGTTACTGCCATTAAATTTCTCTATTTCAATCTTCCCAGATGAACTAGACATCTTAATCTGTAAATAGAAATAGCAATCTCTACAAAACTCCCACTGAACAGTATTGACACAAAAAACCCAATGTACCCCCAAGGATAACACAACTGGTCGGGCTTTGATACCACTTGTAAGGAAAATTAGATGCGAAAAACAATTCTCCTAATGTTAATACCTCAAGAAAGAATGCAGGAGTACTTTTAAATTTTCAATTATAGTCAAGTTGAGATGCACTAAGAAATAGATTATAGAACAAAGTATTAGACAAACACACATGAACACCAGATATACGTGGAAAAACCCTTACGGGAGAAAAAAACCCACCACACCAAGAGAAATCACTTTGTATTACAGTAATCAAAATTACATACAATTCTAGACTTATCTTTCTGGTGTCATTATATAGCAGCATTCATCATGAACCTTCTTTGAATAGAAAAAAAATCCAAGTTACAGCCTTTATAGATTTTAAATCCTTCACTGATACGGTTTGAACTCTTCACACTTCACTGTTGATTGAACTACAATCCAACCCCCAAGCGTCTACAACTTCCAACTATATCCATGGTGTTCCCTGACTATTGAGATTTCTCATAGAACTGTCGCACTGAACCAACTTCTAACGGTTCACTTTCGGCTTCCTCTATTTGTCCACGAGATTCCACGTATGACAATCAGACGGTCAATAGAATTCATAATGCACTGGCATCTTGGTGAGACACTAACAGTGTCTTGTAGATGCCACATACTTCATACTGATGTCACCAAGAGTCATTGTAGTTTCCAGGATGTTCTATCGAGCTCCATAAGTTACACCGAGCCACCAAGCAGTCGCCCAGACTTACCACTTTCGCCAAGAGATCATAGCAAGTCACCAAAGGTATACCGCAAACTTAAGTCATATCGAGCTCCAAAAGATAGTCGGAAAGACTCACATCGATCACCAAGAGTTCATAGCAAGACAGAAAAGTTACACCGAAGTGTTCACCCGTCGCCAAGATATTGCCCTTCGCTGAGAGAACACACCGATCTCCATATGTTACCCCGAAGACTCCAACACAAAACAATGTCGGCAAGACATGTAGCTCTCGCTAAGACTTCTCACCGAGCTCTACGACTTATCCTGAAAGCTTCATCTATCGCCAAGAGTTATATCGAAGATCCCACAAGATGTTTCTGTCGGCATGACATTTATCTATCGTTAAGACCTTTCACCGAGACTCTTTATTTCGACGAAGACAACATATGGACTCCTATCGGTAAGACATTCACTGTTCGCTGAGACATTTTCCCGAACCATTAGAGTTACCCCAAAGAAATCAATACATACGCTATCGGCAAGAGATTAACACTTTGCTGAGACATCTTAGTGACAACCTTCAGTTATCTTGAAGCCCATAGTCACCAAGAGTCTCGCTGATACACGATTGAATGGCCTTTCGGCCAAAGGTCTCCCAAGCACTATGAGGTCATAATGAGTACTCCATGTTACAACGATAGACTCCTCAATGCAACCTTTCGCAAAGACAATTGCAAGGTCACAGCGAGCTATTCAAAACATAAAGAAACAAGCTGCTAGTTGGCCAGACAATTAGAATGTCACACCAACTTGACTCTAATGGAGGTTTCAGCCTGTAATGTTTGAGGCACATATTTCCAACAATCTCCCACTTGACGAAGATCATACAGGCACCTCCAGAGCACAAATAATACTTACTAAAAAACATGGGCACTAAGGCCCATTGAACTAGCACACCACCTAAACTTGTATGTGCTCACTGGCTTCATCAATGCGTCTGCAACATTCTCCATAGTATCAACTTTTTCCAAACTGACCTTTCCATCCTCAACCATATCTCGTACAAAGTGGTATTGTACATCAATATGTTTCGTCTTGTCATGGAAAGTTGGATTCTTTGCCAGACAAATGGCACTCTGACTGTCACATAAGATTGTTATTTCCCTTGCATCAAAACCAATGCTAGAACACAAACGTTTCAACCATACAGCTTCTTTACAAGCATGAGTAGCTGCCATGTATTCAACCTCTATAGTGGACAAAGCGAGTACAGCATACTGCTTGCTCATCCAACTCACTGCACCACCATTCAACATGAAAACATATCCACTAGTGAATCTCCTATTTTGTCCCGATATCCACTGCGCCCAATCCGAATCATACATAACCCGCGAATGATTAGAGAGTCCTCGGTGAGTTCGAAAACAAGATTCCAGCGGCACAAAGCCAAAATCGAGTTCCCTTCAAATGCCTAAACGCTCTCTTCCATGACATCCTAATGTATTCTTCTAGATTAGCCATAAAATCAGCTTCGGTACTCCCACTACTTGGAAATGTACAGTCTTGTCTGGACCATTGCATACATGAAGGACTTCATCTGCACTTGCATAGAATTACCTTGGTCATGTCCTCCATCTCAATAGGAGATTTTGGACGGACCTCAACCGAACTCTTCATTCCATGCCATTTGGAACAAGCTAAAGCTGCCCCACAATCATTCATGCAATCTCTCTAGAACCAATATTTATATACTTACTCTGGTAGGCCAAAGCTTTCTATTCTTCCTGTCCACGGTTATCTTTCAGTCCCCGGAGATATACCTTGCTGCACCAAGATCCTTCATTTGAGACTTAGCGGACAACTAAGACTTAAGATGGAAATCGGTACGGCTTGCTATTTCCTATGAACAACATATAAATCAACATAAAAGGTAACCCAGCAAGCGCCAGTCACTTTTCGGCATAATATACGATTGATGGATTTTGATCTCCTGAAGCCTGATAATACATAGGGTATCCGGTTACCGCAAAAGTACCACATTCTAGGTGACTACTTTAACCCATCTGAGACTTCTTTGGTGCATACATTTTTTTCTTTGCGCTTTCTCAACAAAGTGCTCAGGCTGGGACATATAGATTTCTTCTTCAAGATCTCCATGAAGAAATGTTGTCTTCACATCCATCTGTTCAACCTCTAAGTCATACGCTACTATAAGTGACAATAGAAATCTAATGGACATCAGCTTTGCTACAGGAGAAAATATTTCCCCATAGTCAATTCCCTCTACCTGTGAATAACCCTTTTTAACTAGTCTTGCCTTGTATTTTTCTACACTGCCATCCAGACCAATCTTTTTCTTAAATACCCATTTGCAGCCCACAGGTTTTCTGCCTTTAAGGAAGGGCACCAGACTCCAGGTTTCATTTTTATCTAATGATGCCATTTCTTCATCCATGGCTTCCAACCAAGAATCTAAATCAGACATTTTAATTGCCTCCTTTACAGTCCTAGGCTCATTAGTGCTAGAAATCAAAGCATAAGCACAAGTAGAATCAATTAATGAGAACCCATACCTATCTGGTTGTTTCCTTTCTCAGGTTGACCTCCTCACTAGCTAAGGCTGAGGTTCTTCTTCTTCAGAACTTTCAGAACTACTTGAGCTCTCCTCAGTTTCAGGTACATTTTGAATTTTCAATTCCTCTTTCTCTGGTGTAGTAGGAATTGATGCTACATCCTTACTATTTTCAGACTTCATCTCTGACTGTAGATCCAAGGTGGAAGGTTTCAGCTCACGAAATATTACACTCCTGTTGTATACAACCTTCTCTATAACAGGATTCCAAAGCTTGTATCCTTTAATGTTAGCACTATAGCCAATGAAAATACATTTGACAGCCTTGTTCTCCAACTTAGATCTTTTTACATCTAGCACATAAGCATATGCTTCACAGCCAAAGACTTTAATATGTCTAAGAGAGGGCTTCTTACCAGACCATGCTTCCAAAGGTGTCTTATCAACTAGAGCAGAGTTTGGAGACCGATTAACTAAGTAACATGCAATAGCAGTAGCTTCAACCCAGAACTTCTCCTCCAGACTAGCACTACTAAGCATACTTTGTGCTCTCTCCATCACTGTCCTATTGAACCTTTTTGCAACTTCATTTTGCTGTGGAGTATAAGGTGTAGTCTTGTGTCTTTTGATTCCATGGTCTTTACAGTATCTTTCAAATTCATCATAATAGAATTCACCGCCATTATCAGTCCTTAAGCATTTTATTTTTCTACCAGTCTAATTTTCAACAAGATTTTTAAACTCTTTAAATCGACTAAACACTTCTTTTTACCTTTTAAAAAATAAACAAATGCTCTCCTTGAATAATTATCAATGAACGACACATAGTATCTTGATTTAGACAATGAAGGAACATTCACTGGACCAAACACATCTGAATTGATATAATCTAACAAACTAGAAGATTTATGAGGACTATCATAAAATGAAACACGGTGTTGCTTTCCATATATACAATGTTCACAGAATTCAAATTCGAAATTACAATCTTCAAGCCCCTCAACAAGATTCTTGTTCTTCAAGGTTTTTAAACCTTTTTCTCCTATGTGGCCTAACCTATGATTCCAAAGCATAGTCTTCTCTGCAGGAAGTTTTACTTCCATAGAGTTTACATAATTAGGGATATTTCCCTCTTTACCTCCATGAGCAGCTTTTAGTGACTTCGAAGAGACACTGTTACAATGAACAGCCTATGCATCCAGCTTGTACAGGGTACCAATTCGAGCACCTCTAGCCAGCACCATTGAACCTCTAGTCCTCTTGCAGCCACTTCCCGAGAACAAGACTTGTACTCCGATATCATTTAGCATACTTACAGATAATAGATTTTGAGCCAGACCTGGTATGTGCATAACATTATTGATCCCCTTTATTCTGCCATCAGGGAATTGGATTCTGACTCTTCCACGGCCAACAATTTCCAAAGTTGAATCACTCACCAAGTACACCTTTCCACCATTGTATTCTTCATACTTTGTGAGCCATTCTCTATGAGATGTCATGTGGAATGATGCTCCAGAATCAATCAGCCAGACATAATCTGATGCCTGTGTAGCCAAGGCTGCAATGAAGGTGTCACCATCACTGTGAGAAGAACCATTATCAGAAGAGCCCTTCTTCTTCTTTTCTCCTCTTTACAATCCTTTCAAACATGACCGGGTTGCCCACAGTTTCAGCACTTTACCTTGGACTTCTTGCCAGGAGACTTTGATCTCCCTCTGATTTCAATTGGGACTTCTTGTCCTTCTTCTTGCCTTTCTCCTTTGACCTTCCTCTGACAGCAAGAGCCTCCTTCGCCATCTCAGAAGATTTTCTTCTCATCTCTTCTGATAGCAAAGAACCAACAACATCTTCCATCTTGAAACTAGATGTTGTACTCCCAATAGCCATCACCAGATGATCCCAAGAGTCTGGAAAAGAACATAACAGAAGCATACAGCGATCTTCTTCTTCAATTTTTACACCAACAGATGTTAATTATGCGAGCAGCATGTTAAATGCATTCAAATGATCAGCTATAGACTCTCCTTCCTACATTCTCAAAGAGTAGAGCTTCTTTCTCAGGAACAGATTATTCACCAAAGATTTCCCCTGATAGATAGATGCCAGTCTTTTCCACAAGAGAGAGGCAATCTTTTCTTCATGCACATTGAGAAGAACTGAGTCTGCCAAATAGAGCCTTATCATCCCCTTAGCTTTTCTATCTGCAAGGTCCCAATCTTCTTGCTTCATGCCTATAGGTTTAGTTCCAAACACAGCAAGCCAAAGGTCTCGATCTACTAAGAGATCCTCCATCTTGAGTTTCCACAATTCAAAGTTACTACCATTGAATTTCTCTATTTCAATATTCCCAGATGAACTAGACATCTTAATCTGTAAATAGAAATAACAATCTCTACAAAACTCCCACTGAACAGTATTGACACAAAAAACCCAATGTACCCCCAAGGATAACACAACTAGCTAGGCTTTGATACCACTTGTCAGGAAAATTAGATGCGGAAAACAATTCTCCTAACGTTAATACCTCAGGAAAGAATGCAGAAGTACTTTTAAATTTTCAATTACAGTCAAGTTGAGATGCACTAAGAAATAGATTACAGAAACAAAGTATTAGACAAACAAACATGAACACCAGATATACGTGGGAAAACCCTTACAAGAGAAAAAACCCACCACACTAAGAGAAATCACTTTGTATTACAATAATCAAAATTACATACAATTCCAGACTTATCTTTCTGGTGTCATTATATAGCAGCATTCATCATGAACCTTCTTCGAACAGAAAAAAACATCCAAGTTACAGCCTTTACAGATTTTAAATCCTTCACTGATACAATTTGAACTCTTCACACTTCATTATTGATCGAACTACAATCCAACCCCCAAGATTCTGCAACTTCCAACTATATCCATGGTGTTCCCTGACTATTGAGATTTCTCATAGAACTGTTGCACCGAACCAACTTTTAACGGTTCACTTTTGGCTTCCTCTATTCGTCCACAAGATTCCACGTATGACAATCAGACGGTCAACAGAATTTGTAATGTACTAGCATCTCGGTGAGACACTAATAGTGTCTTGCCGATGCCACATATACTTCATACCGATGTCACCAAGAGTCATCGTAGTCACCAGGATGTTCTATCGAGCTCCATAAGTTACACTGAGCCACCAAGCAGTCGCCCAGACTTACCACTTTCGCCAAGAGATCATAGCGAGTCACCAAAGGTATATCACAAACTTAAGTCATATCAAGCTCCAAAAGATAGTCGACAAGACTCACATCGATCACCAAGAGTTCATAGTGAGACAGAAAAGTTACACCGAAGTGTTCACCCATCGCCAAGACATTGCCCTTCGCTAAGAGAACACACCGATCTCCATATGTTACCCTGAAGACTCCAACACAAAACAATGTCAGTGAGACATGTAGCTCTCGCTAAGACTTCTCACCGAGCTCTATAAATTATCCTTAAAGCTTCATCTGTCACCAAGAGTTATATCGAAGATCCCACAAGATGTTTCTATCAGCATGACGTTTATCTATCGCTAAGACCTTTCACTGAGACTCTTTGTTACGGCGAAGACAACATATGAATTCCTATCAGTAAGACATTCACTGTTCGCTGAGATGTTTTCCCGAACCATTAGAGTTACCCCGAACACATCAATACATACGCTGACGGCAAGAGATTAACACTTCATTGAGACATCTTAGCGAGAACCTTCAGTTATCTTGAAGCCCATAGTCGCCAAGAGTCTCGTCGATACACAATTGAATGGCCTTTCGGCCAGAGGTCTCCTAAGCACTACGAGGTCATAACGAGTACTCCATGTTACAGTGATAGACTCCTCAATGCAACCTTTCGGCAAGACAATTGCAAGGTCACAGCGACCTGTTCAAAACAGAATGAAACAAGCTGCTAGTCGGCCAGACAATTAGAATGTCACACCGACTTGGAGGTTTCGGCCTGTAATGTTTGAGGCACATATTTCCAACACAATCAAATTGAAACAAACAATTCCCCAATGGCATCTCATTGTCCTCTATCTCCAAGGATTCTCTAAGTCATTCTTGCTCTCAAATTGTTTGTGCACATGACTTTCCAAATGACAACATGAAGAATGAGATGTTGAAAATGCAAGAAATATTTGGACTACACTACATGATTGCTAAACTAGTTGTAGATTATTTACAGAGATAATGATGTGTATATGAGGATGCTAATGGTAATTAAGATGGTGTTAATGGTAATGCCATGATTAAACTACTTAATACTAAAATGAAAATACTAGAATGCTCAATGCTAAGATGATAATACTAATGAAAATTTTGCTGAGTGTAATTATGCTTAGCTCTCCATATGCTTTTTCTATAAATGAGAGTCTATTTAGAGATTTTCCAAGGCATGAGCCTAGGTGGTAGAAACCAACATTCTAGATTTAATCTGGAGAATGGATGGTTGAAGACGAAGAGGTTGGAGAGAAAAGGGGAGTGTGTTCCCTTTAGAAGAACAAACTGCCAAGTGTGAAGAGGAATAAAATGAAGATGAAGGTCAAGTGTCTCAAATTTGTTAGAATTTGTTGAAGATAAATGCCATATTAAATATTAATAATATTTAATTCCATGAGACACATGATGAGGTGGAAGGTGGAAAGAAGTTAGTAGAAATGTGATTAAATTCAAATTTAAAATTTGAATTTAATGAGAGGAGGTTAATTAAATAAAACAAACTAATTGAATTTGTTTATTTAATTAAGACATGAAGAAAATGATTTAAGATGGGAAGAATTATAGAAAATAAACTATATAAATAAATTTTTCAATTTATTTATAAGTAGACGTTTGATTAAAGATCATTAATTAAATAACTTGTATTTAATTAATTCTCTAGACCAAATTTGAGTGTATACAATAGGTTTTTAGACAAATTGAATATTACATGGACTATATAAAGGACCTATTTATTTATCTAGATCTAGAGCTACAATGACCCAAATAAAATGAAATAATTACCATTACAATTTATTAATAATATTATATGCTACCACACATATATCAAATCTTCACTATATTCATACTCGCAAAGATAGAAAAAGTAAATGCATAAATATAATTATAATATTCCTCTAAATCAATAAAAAGCCATGGAGACATGTTGATACATGCATATCTTCTTTATAAACACTTCCTACGTTTTACAAAATATATCCTAGAATATAATTGGAGCATAAGAGACCCTAAAAATTAGTTCAACAATAAATAGAGTAAATGAATTGCAAAGCTATATATCATACCTTTAGTAAATTTTCCCAAAAATAGATATGGGACAAAGGACACTATGGTAGCTGACGAATGAATGATACTAATATTTTATATTTCAACTCATGGCCATTAATGGAACCTTCCCAAAGATGAGTAGTTGCAGCATATACGTAGAAAGTGAAGTGTACTAGAGGAATAAGTGTATTAAAAAATGATATTCTCTTTCCCACGTTTACCAAAAATTAAAATCCTATTATATTTTATCTTTTATTAGATATTTTGAATTTTGGTGAGTCATGAAACATTTTTGTAATACTCACAAATTATTGAAATTTGTGAAATTTGAAAACCACTCCATTTTCTCATATTTTCTCTTCCATATCTTCTTTATTTTTATATTTTCTTCACTTTTGGTAAAATGAATTACTCATGAATCTTTATGTTACATTCATAAACTAATAAAATTTATGATATTTTAAAATTCATGATTTTCTTTATCTTTCATTCATTTCATAATTACATTCCTTTTCCTTTTTTACCTAACTTTATGTGACCTACCAAGCCATGTTGCAAAGTTCAAAAAATTATAAAATTTGTAACATTCAAAACCATTGCAAACATCACATAATCACAAGCTTTGTGACATTCAACACTTTGTATTCTTTTGAAACTCCAAATTTAAAAAAAATCTTGTTTACTTTTTTAAATTTCCCTAAATTAAAAATTATGTGACATTTATAACTTTATTATATAATAAATGTTTTATCTTGTTGAAGTTTCACAAGTTTTATGAACTTTGTGGATTTTATACCTTGATAGGACTTCAAATAACTCAAATAGTTGATGTACCTCTCATCAAGCAGTTCAATCTCAGGTGTTATTCTACTAATATTATTTGTTCATTATAAGGTAATGGAAAGAGATGTGTAATGCTACTAGTTCAATCAAAATTGATAAGATGGGTTCAACTTCAAAGGTCAATGAGTATTAAGCGTTGTTAGAGGAATCTAGATAAGTTAGTACAATACTTCTATAGGGTTGGTTTGAGTTATAAATATTGTAATAACCAATTATATCATTAATGAACTTCTTTAGCATATTGATCAAGATTTTATAAGATACCTCTACTTGATTATTAAATTGTGCATAATATATAGTGAAATAGTGGTTTTTTTGAAAATTGTTGAGGGATTATGATCAACTGTAGTGTGTGTGATGGTGCATGAATGAGATACACATGTTGCTAACAACATAGGTATTTATTGACATGTTGATATGCATTATTTTCCATGGTGTCTCAATAGTACCTTTCTTTGAGGATCCTATTAGCAAGGACCATATCACTATCATGGGATCCATAAATACCATTGTGGAATTCCATCACCATCATTATAGTCTCTTTACAATTTAGGCATCACAGTAAAGTACAACTAAATCCCCTTCAATATAGAGTTTTATCAAGGAGGCTAAAGTAATATTATCAAATTGTAGTTATGAGTATTATTTATTGGATTAATTTGCATTGATGTCAAGGTATATGAAAAAAAATGTCTAAAGGAAAAAGAACACCAATTGTCATCCAAAGTAACTCAATAAAAACCCCTTCACATTGGTATATTTGCAAGAAAAATTTCCATTTATTTTGGCCAACTCCCTTTACCCTTGGCACCTAGGCCATATGGAAAATAAATATAAATTAATATCTTAAATTCATGGCCATCCACCCTTATCACCCAAGTCAAGGAATATATACCAAAAATAAATCTAACTAATTATGAAAGCATAAATTAATAAGTATGAAAAAATTGTGTATTAACAAGAATCAATGATTCATTACAAAGTAGCATTGATTCAAAGGGGGACGCAATTAAGATTAATCAAAAGATAAAACTCAATGATCATATTTTAATAAAAGGAAGAAATATAAAAGTGTTTAACAAAAACAATCATCATTAGGGAGTGGCAACAATAAGTCATGTATTTTGAAATTTTTATCTCTATTCAAAGAGATGCCTCTCTTTGTAGAGGTAAGGAGATATAAGAGGGAGTAAGAAATGTGTCAAAATAAGTGTGTGAAAATAAGATATATCTTAAAAACACATGCAGATTTGAAGAAAAGAATATCATATAAAATAACTCAAGGAAGATTTTGAGGAGAACATATATGAATATTATTTGTTGAAGGAGAAAATTTAAGAAATAGAAATTCATAAGAGGTTGGTGCCTTATATTGAAAAGATTGGTGGATATTACTAATTTGGTACTCAGTGATGAGGATTGGTATCTCCAATGGGTTGGTACCTACAAACTTCTTGTAAAATAATTTATGTTGGTGACTAGATTTGGCCAATACATCCAAGTAGTCCTATTCTTTGTAGTTCTTTCTTGAAAGGTTTTCAATGTAATTCTTGTTCTCTTAATTGTTGATGTTGTGTTATTGATATTATTGTGATGGATAATTTGAAAAATTAAAATATTTCCTTATACTAATTCTACCCCTCCTAATATAAGTGTGTTATTTTTAATTATGTGATAGGTTAGGTAAAAGACTATTGTTGGGGATTTGGGTGTATATATAATGGTACTGCATGGAGTTCAGACCAATAATCTCACATATAATTATAACATCATGAGTTTCATATGTGGGATTTAGAAGCTTCTCAAATTACAACTCATATTAGTAACTATCATTTGGCATTTGTAGGAGGGAACCAATTATTTCAATAGTATTGAAAACTCTATTATTAAGGTGGGGAACCTATTCAAATTGAATAAAGATGAAATAATGCTAGAAATTATTGGGAATTTTTTTTATATTAGATGATTTTATCATCTTTGGTTTGATATTTCTTATTGACTTACTTTATGACTAGATGAGAAGCCCCCATAGTTTAAGAGTTATTATATGTTCTATTATACTATAACTTTAAGACCTATAAGTAAGGTCTCATATTTTATGATATCAAATGTGGTTCTTACAAATGTAAGCCTAAAATATTTAAGGATGATACACCCTTTTGTGATAAACAAGATACCTAGTCTAGTGCCATGACAAGTGAAAGAGCTATTGTAGTACAGCTTCTATGTGGAGGAATACTTGAGAATCATTATAGAATAATCGGGAAATTCTACTAACAAGGAATGAGTTTCATTTAATTGTGCATCAACTAGATAATTAGCTATAATATATATTTTAACTAATTTTTTATCAACATACACAATATAAAATTAAACTAAGCATCACAACCCATTTAGCCATGTATCTTACTATGTAAGCCCTAGATAGGATATACTTGAGTGGTTCAATCTTTGAAATGAGATGAGTGTGATGGGTTAATCATGTATTTTTATAAATTTTATGAAGTTAATACAATGAAGAGTGAATACAATGGGTAGGAAATATTGGAGAACCATTATAAATAGTTGATGGGTAAGATGAGGTGATCCTTGAACTATTTTTTTAAATATTTTTTGACCAAAATAGTTATTTCAGAACGCATATTTCTAATATTTGGCATCAAGGTGTACCAAAATATGATGAACTATTCAAGATCGATGAATTCAAGCATAATCTATGACCAAGAAAAGATAATCTAGTATATTTTTGTAGTGTAGTAAAAAGTAGCCCTTTTTCCTCACTTAACTTGGGAATGAATAATTAATAATAAAATGTACCTAATGATACCTTATTTAGGGTTTTGTAAAGTGTATCTTTACACTTTCACACTATACTAGGGCTTTATTAATTAATTGAGGTTAATTTGAGCATAATTGGCCCCTTTAATTCAAATCCAAGCCTAATTTATTGCATTTTCTGCGGGATAAAACTTGACACTCTTAAATAATATTACACAACACTTAATTTTACAAGGAATGTATCCTAGGCTAGTGATCAAGGACCCATTTTCCACCTAGCGAATGGGTACTCACTAGGTATTAGGACCCCCTTTTTTTGCATATCATTTCACATCCCCTAAAGTGTTTCCTAGTTAAGCATGCTAGGACCCATTCACCCTATGGTGAATGGGTCCTCACTTAACTTAGGACCCCCCTTGGGATATTATTTTGGTGGTATTTTGATGATTTCAAATCCTAAATCTGATGTCGGCTTGTGTTATTTGAATTTCAGGAATTAATAATAAGATAAGTATAAATACTAGGTTATTTCACATAGTTTCATCTATGCAATCCTAGATCTTCATAAGCAATCAAGAGTATTTTCACAAGAGAATTATAGAGCATTCAAGAAGGAATTCAAGGGTAGATTATTAAAGTTAAGTTCATCAATCAAAGATCATATCATCATGTCAGAGGCATGCATGTTGTTGAGCTAATGTGATGTTGTAGCATTAGTGATCAAGCTCAAGTATTCAAAGCCATTATATTATGTGAAGTTCACGATCAAGATCTACACTCATTCATGCCATTTCATGCTAAGTTTCAAATTTTTAATCCAAGGTTCAATTAAGGATTAGTAAGTTGCGGCATTACATCATTCATCTTTCCTTTTATGTATTATTTCAATTTAAGGTTTAATTACCAAAATGGGGTTTTACCAAGGAAAACCCCTATTCCCTAACATGATAAAAATTTTCTTCTCCTTTGATGTGTTATTGTAGGTTTTAGGTTGAAGATCAATTGGAGAACAAAAGTTGCAAATGTTGTCAAAGTTGAAAAGTTATAAAAGATGTCATCTTTCTTGCAAGATCATAGAAAATCTTCTACATAATTTATTTCCAACTTTCATGAACTGAACACTTGGGATCTAGGAGTGCAGACATTGAAGAATAGAACCTAGAAATTGATTTTCCAAAATCCTAGTAGGGACCCATTCACCATTGAGTGAATGAGTCCCCAGTGAGGCCAGAAAAAGCACCTTTTGCAACAAGTACACAACATTTTACCCTCTTTAAACTTAACTTTTTACAATTATATCAGTTAGGTTTATTTTCTAATTGTTATTTATGCTTTATAACTCTCATAATTGAGTGAAACAAGTCAAAAATTGGGTGCACCCATTTGTTAATCCCATTTGTGGTGCAACCCTATTTTTCTTTGTTTCATTTTGGTAAACCTAACCTCTTTTTTAGCATTGTAGTCTTCTGATTTTGGTGTCTCTTTTCATCCTAGATTAGATCTTGCATTTATTTGCATTGAATTAAAACTCATTTAGGGTGTCTTAGTTTGCATTCAAATTTGCATCTCAAATAGGGTTTTAGAATTGCATTGTTTGCATTCTTTAAATCTAAAAAATACAAAAAAATCATTCATCTTGCATATCATCTAGATCATATAAAATTCCATTTGAAAATTGAAATAAAAATTATATATCAAACTAGGTATTTTAGTTCATCATTTTATCACATTTTCAACTTGCATTTCACATTGCATTTACAGAAAATTAAACCTGAAACTTACTATAGTAGACCTAAATCTAAAAATCATTAGAAAAGACCTAAAAATTTATAAAAATTAGTTTCAAAACCCTAACCTAGGACCCATTCATCATAGGGTGAATGAGTCCATGTTAGGGATATATCAGGGCAACAAGTTTTCATAGTTCCTAAGCTTTAATATCATATTCAAAGTTTCCAGGAAAATCATACTAGGACCCATTCACCACTAGGTGAATGAGTCCTTGGAGGCCTACAAAACCCAACTTTTATGAGCTTTCTGGTGATTTTCTGCACTTTCTAGGTTTACTAGTAACCTACTACATCAATCTAGAAAGTTTCAGGAATTTCTATTTCAAACATCTAGGTCAAATCATCCATTTAGTGTAGTCATTTTTAAAATCATTCCAAAACTCATTTTAGTAGTGAAAATCTTCATATTTCTAGGATATTTCTTTAAAAAAATTAAGCATTGCATAGATTAGATAGCTTACTTTTTCATGTTGCCAATAATTTCTAGATTTGATTGTGTTTGTTCTGTTCATCAATGTTTCAAATCACCCTCCATGATTCATCATTAGGATAAGAGAGAGCTAAAGAGAAAAATCACATAGGGTGATTCATAATTTTTCTCTTTAGCTATCTCTTATCCTGATGAAGAATCATAGAGGGTGATTCGAAATGTTGATGAAAAATACAAACACAATCAAATCTAGAAATTATCAAGGTAACAACAAAATGAATTGTGGAAATTGGATATCTTTAATTACTTTTTCATGCTAGCATGTTTCCTTTTAAGAGATGTGGTTTTAATATGGTTAAGAATGGAATGCATAAATACAACATCCCCTCTTATGAGTTCAATTTAGAGCACAAAAATGAGGTCATTAAGAAAAATGTTAGCCATCCTTAATGTAATGCCCCTCCATCTGTGTTGTCCTTGAGTTGCTCTTTGTCTCGCTATGAAGTCTAGTATTACTTGGTATTTTGTCAATTTGATTTAATTTAAGGTTTTGATTAATTATTACTTTAGGATAAAGCTATTAAAGTTACAAGTCATTTTAGTAATTAAATAAATGCTTCTATATTATTAGAGGCCATGATAAAATAAAATTTTAGTTGAAGATAATAAATATAGTATTGTAAAATTGGTTACATAGTCAATTATTAATGGTTGAATGTGTGGAAAGAAAAATATCTCCAATGCATGTCGAGGAAGGAGAGTAACAAATTCTAAATGAGGACAGGTAGTTAGAAGCCATTTATGGAAAAGGGGGTGTTCTTGGCATGGTGGTTTTTTCATCGAAATGTCTCCTAAGAGTTCTCCTCTTTTTGTGCTTTTCATGTCATCTGGTTTTGGATCCTTAGCGATTCTCATTGGCATCTCTAATATTTTTTTCCTAGATCATCTCCACGTGGGAGAAGGCCATAGCTTTGTTATCAAAATACATTAATATCATTCTCCTCTACATTTTCTTGCTACCGGTACTGCCAGTTGAGGAGTTTTCCATAGCTTTTGGATTTTAGAAACGGGGAAGGAGAAGAATTCCAAGAGGTAGATGGTCGTGACTACTTAATGTTCTTTGTGAGCTTGGGAGTGGTCCTACATCGGTTTCCACCATCGGTCTCCACCCCTAACATGGTAGCCTCTCATCAGGTGAGTTCCGGATTTAAGAATATAATCTTCAAGGAAATTGTCAAGTTCACCGTTATCAGAGCAAAGGTAAGGTTTACAAATATATTCATCTCAGTTTTCAAGTTTTGATTTGGTGCATCCTTACTTATATTACAATGGGTAGTATTATATCTTCACCTTTTGTACTCTTCATTTGTGTGAAAGATTTAAAGCCTGTTTCGGAGGGCCTGAAAACTTTTACTCTCAAGGGTTGGAAGAATCTTGATTCGAGCTCAAGGGTTTAGTAGCTCTAATTTTAGATATCTTTAGATCTAGACTTGATTTATTTAGAATAGTGTCAAGATTTAGTTGTATGAAAACAAACTACCTGCTTTTGTCATTTCTTCCTCGAATGTTTTCAACAAACCTAATTTTGTGTACATTTTGCAGCCATTGAACTCGATGGGACTAACTTTATCTCCACCTATTAATGTATTTGGTTGAATATTTCTTGATTCTTTTAGTGTATATTTTTCAAATGCTTGCATTGGATAAACCTTGGACTGCACATCATTACATCCAATTTATAGGCATTTGGATTGATATGATTGTCTCGTTTTCTTATTTGGCATTCAATGCCTGCAAAAGTTTAGAATGTGAAAGTTTGTTAATTTGCATTTAAGCTCATTTGAAGATTGAGAGTTAGCTTAGTGTCCTGTAGAAAGGGAATTCGATATATAAGGGATCATGTATGGATTCATTTCAAGTGTTGCATGTCAACAATATGTTTCATGTTAGTTACTTTAAAAAAAATTGTGTCATAAATGTGAGAAGTATTAGTTTCCTTTGGGGTTGTGTGGCGGGGCATTACACATGGTATCAGAGCCTAGGTTCATACACTAGGAACTATGATCCCATTACGTTGACCTAGATGCTCATACTCTTGACGTTGTTTCAATTCATTTGTGTCATCTACACTTAGTAACCTGAGTTTGTCTCTAGGTGGTGTTGGCCCAAAGGTGCACAGAACCAGTGGAAAGGATAGGACCCTCAGTGTAGTGCACAATGCACCGATATTCTTCCTACTGGGAATGCATTTTGGGACCCTTGTGTCATCTTGTGGTGTGCTCCCTATTAGTGAATATGAGTGTGTATGTGGTGAGTGTGTGTTTAACCCTAAATTTTTTGTGCTTTTGATGTGCTAAATTGGGTTTTATGATATGTATGGGCATAAAATCTATCATATATTTTGGATTCTTGAGACTTTGTTGGTGCTTGTGCACCATTTTGATTTGGTTGGTTGATAGATCACTTGATTTGGAAGATTATGATACTCTCTTCTAAATTTATTTTATGTTGATACAAGATGTTTGATTTTGTGTTTGGAATTCAATTGGTTATGTTTATCGTATGGATGTAGTACTATGCTTGTTCTGTATTTGATTAAGTAATTGCTAAATTTGGCTATGTACTATATACGAACATGTGAGTTTACTTTTTATGCAATGATTAGCGATTCCTTGTGATGTTGAATATATTACAATTAGTGTTTTGATGATATAATTAATGTACTTTATGTTGTGGTTACCGTTTGTGGTCTTGGTGAGAGGGACAGTGTAGTATCGCTCACTCATGAGTGCCCTACTATGCTACAATTTCCTCTCACGGTGTGTTTTCTATTGGATATATATATTCTTGACATCTTGTTTTGATGCAGGATTGCAGGTACTAGACTTCAACTCCACATACACTATTAGGTTTGAGCAAGCCTGATAAATCCCAAAGGGTATGACTTGGAAACATGGAGTTGACAAGAAGGGTCCCCAACCTTTCCATCATCCTCGACAATGATAAGTACCCCCACCTTGTTACCCTGTTGGTATGGTTTTTTTTTTTTTAATTGTCTTGTTTGGTTCTCCCGCCTATTAATTTAATTGTGAGGTCATGTGGATTCCATGATTTTATCGTTTAATATTGGGCTACATGAATATTTGATGTTGTTTATCAAATTTTATGTTCTATTTTGTTTTGAAACTTCTAGGAGTAAGTCGAAGCCTAGGGGGGAGGATGTAATGCCCCTCCATCTGTGTTGTCCTTTGAGTTGCTCTTTGTCTCACTATGACGTCTGGTATTACTTGGTATTTTGTTGATTTGGTTTAATTTAAGGTTCTGATTAATTATTTCTTTAGGATAAAGCTATTAAAGTTACAAGTCATTTTAGTAATTAAATAAATGCTTCTAGATATTATTAGAGGCCATGCTAAAATAAAATTCCAATTGAAGATAATAAATATAGTATTGTAAAATTGGTTACATAGTCAATTATTAATGGTTGAATGTGTGGAAAGAAAAATCTTTCCAATGCATGTCGAGAAAGGAGAGTAAAAAATTCTAAATGAGGATAGGTAGTTACAAGCTATTTATAGAAAAAAGGGGGTTTTCTTGGCATCGGTGGTTTTTTCATCAGAATGTCTCCTGAGAGTTCTCCTCTTTTTGTGCTTTTCATGTCATCTAGTTTTGGATCCTTAGCAATTCTCATTTGCATATCTAATATTTCTTCCTAGATCATCTCCACATGGGAGAATGCCATGGCTCTATTATCAAAATACATTAATATCATTCTCCTCCACATTTTCTTGCTACTGATACTGCTAGTTGAGGAGTTTTCCATATATTTTGGCTTTTAGAAATGGGGAAGGAGAAGAATTCCAAGAGATAGATGGTCATGACTGCTTAATGTTCTTTGTGAGCTTGGGAGTGGTCCTGCATCGATTTCCACCATCGGTCTCCACCCCTAACATGGTTACCTCTCATCAAGCTAGTTCTGGATTTAAGAATATAATCTTCAAGGAAATTGCCAAGTTCATTGTTATCAAAGCAGAGGTAAGGTTTACAAATCTATTCATCTTAGTTGTCAAGTTTTGATTTGGTGCATCCTTACTTATATTGGAATGGGCAGTATCATATCTTCACCTTTTGTACTCTTCATTTGTGTGAAATATTTAAAGCCTGTTTCGTAGCCTGAAAACTTTTACTTTCAAGGGTTGGAAGAATCTTAATTCGAGCTCATGGGTTTAGTAGCTCTATTTTCAGATATCTTTAGATCTAGACTTGATTTATTAAGAATAGTTTCAAGTTGTAGTTGTATGAAAAAAAACTACTTGTCTTTGTCATTTCTTCCTTGAAAGTTTTCAACAAACCCAATTTTGTGTACATTTTGTAGCCATTGAACTCGATGGGACTAACTTTATGTCCACCTATTAATGTATTTGGTTGAAGATTTCTTGAGTCTTTTAGTGTATATTTTTCAAATGCTTTCATTGGATAAACCTTGTCCTGCACATAATTACATCCAAATTATAGGCATTTTGATTGATGTGATTGTCTAGTTTTCTTATTTGACTTCTGATGCCTACAAAAGTTTGGAATGTGAAAGTTCATTAATTTTCATTTAAGCTCATTCGAAGATTGAGAGTTAGCTTAGTGTCATGTAGAAAGGGAATTCGATATATAAGGGATCATGTATGGATTCATTTCAAGTGTTGCATGTTAATAGTATATTGCATGTTAGTTAAAAAAAAAATTGTGCCATAAATGTGAGATGTATTAGTTTCCTTTGGGGTTGCATGGTGGGGTGTTACACTTAAACTATATTTCCTAGTTATGAGAACATCTTAGACTAAGAGAATCAAACCATTGACACAATCCATAATATCATCTTGACTATCTCAAACCATATCATCTCTCCAATTTATGAGGATGATATGATACAAGAAGATACAAGCATATATAATCATGAAAACCATAATTGTTCTTCTCCTGATACCTCTCCTAGTAGTTCAATGAAGGTGTCTTGGTGAAAGAAGATACAATAAATGACAATCATAAAAATTATGAAACAAGAGATGAGATCATTACTTTACCTAGTCTCCATTCATCTCCCAAAGTTACCTCTCCTACTTGTGAGAATGCTTTAGTGAAAGAGGATATAATCATGGACAATCATGAAAATCACATTTGTAAGGAGGATATGTTGGTGTTAAGAGATCCAATGATTAAAATAAATGAAAACCCTTCCTCTCCTACTTGGGAAGACATCATAGGACATGGGGATATAATTATAGACAACCATGACAATAAAATTTGTCATTACATCCTAATATCTCTTCTAGATACGAAGAAGATAGTTTGGTGTTAGAAGATACACTTATTGATAGTCATGAGAATATTGTTTCTCCCTTTCCTAATGCCCCTTCAATTTTGAAAGATCTATTTGAACAAAAAATTCCAATCATTGGTAACCATGAAAGGGTATGTGTAGGATCATCATGGAAAAAACAAGCCCTTAAGTGGCGAAAAATTCAGAAAAATCAGGGTTAGGCAACTTGATGTAAAAATTTGAATAAGTTATCTATATTATTTCAAAAATATGTAAGAATAGAATTTTCAGCAAATTGAATGTAGTTTCTAAACTACTAGGTTTATTTTTAAAAACAAATCTATTTGGTGAAATTTTGAAATTTCAATGCAGTAGTACTTAAATTTCAGGGAAAAAATAAGTAGGTGTTTGTCTAACCACCCTAACCACAATAAAATGATAATATTTTTTTATAAGATTTTAGATATAAGTAGAGGACTCATGTCCCGATGTGATGCATATTTTTTTGTAATTTTTTCCAAGTAAATAATTAATTATGATTTTTTTATTACAACTTTTAAAAAATATAAAAACTCGTATGTCTAACCACCTTAATATGGTCAAAACTTTATCTTTCTTCTACTTGTAAACTTTTTGATTTTGGGTCCCTGTAAAACCCATTTTTTCTTTTATCAAAAACATGGTCAAAACTTCATGAAATTCATTTTTTTCTTAAGCCTATAGTATGTGAAGCATAGAATGTGACACATGTTTTAGATTCAAAAAATGTGATACTGTTTGGAAGCTATAGATGTTTTTCAATCAGCCTATCAATGAGGATTTTAGTCGTAATTCAAATAGAAAATGAACAATAATTATTTATTAAATTCAAAGTAAAGCATAATTTATATTGGTGAAAAGTTGAGAATCTCCTTTAAAAACCCTTTTCGTTTTATCAATTTTGGGTTAAAAAAAAGTCGTTAGCCACATACCCTACACATACCCATCATATCACCATTTTTTGGCCCATCATGATCCTGTCCATACCCAAAAATAATAGTTGTTCTTCTCTTGATGCCTCCCTTATTTGTGATGAAGCTACTTTAAAAATCTAACCATGGAATGTTATGAACCTCTCATTTGTTACTTTCCTAAAAATGCATAGAATGTTATGAACCATGGTTAGCTATCCTTGTCCTAAAAATGCACAAATTGTACAACCAAGACAATGAGACTTATATAGAGAAAATAGAAGCATTTAAACCCCAGACTCCAAAGACAGAGATTATGTGCAAATGGCCTTAAAAAGGAAATTCAATATTTTCACGATACTGACAATTTTCAAACAATTTGTAATTCAAAAAAATGGGAAGGGGTTAAAAGAACCTGGAAATTGCTCTCAAGTTGAATATCCTTTTCTTGCCTCCTCTTTTTTTTGTTCTGGATCTTATGAAAATAGCTTTCAGAAGGCTTTTCCTCTTCTTCTTCTTGTTTTTCCTATATTATCCCCTCTTCTTCTTGCCACTGTTTAATTTTTTGTGCCTCTGAAAACTCTACCCAGCACACATTCTTTTTCAGTTATTATTTCTTGTAGAGAAGAATTAAGTTCAAGAAACCATGTTATTTTTCCGTTATGATTTTCCTCCCTTTTAAAAGATTTCACCTCTAATTCCAAAATACCTAATCTTGAAATCAAAATTAATATTTATTTTCATGCATAATATTTACCTTTGGTAAAAGAATAATAGAGAAATTCTATTTTAGTTGCAACTAAGTGATTGTTTGTAGTGAATAGTGAGGAAATGCCATTTTAAATTGATAAAGAAATATTTACCCTTAAGCAATAAATATCTTTTAATTGCGAAAATAAATATTTATTCCAAATAATAATAAAGTAATATC
Source organism: Sequoia sempervirens (assembly GCA_007258455.2). Taxonomy (NCBI): domain Eukaryota; kingdom Viridiplantae; phylum Streptophyta; class Pinopsida; order Cupressales; family Cupressaceae; genus Sequoia; species Sequoia sempervirens. The sequence continues at coordinate 24,325 of VDFB02071260.1, forward strand.
ATTCAATTGAGAGTAAAAGGAATTATTCTAAATAACCAAGAATTATCATTTATTTGGAATAAATTGAATCCATAATCAAATTATAGTTAACTCCTTTTTGTTTCATTACACTTTTGTTTCAAAACAAATTAATTTAATCAAACATTGTAAAATACGAGCCATAAAAATAAGGTTCGTGACATCCTTCCCCCCTTAAAGAATCGTCATCTTGATGATCAACTTAACTAAAGATATAAATGCCATACCTCTTTAGTTATGTTTTACCTTAATTTAAAAAGTAGCCCACCTGGAAAATATATTGTTTACTTCCAACACCTATTTGTTCATCACAACAAAATCCTTGTGACTAGTATCCATACACTTGCACACCTCATTAGCACATCATGGCTTCATCAATTCACTTTTTTTACCTTATCTAATAAAAGCATGCATCTAATTCATTTACTTCATACAATCTTCTATATCATATTCAAATCTTCTTTTATATTCCAAGGTATTTACCGATAGAAAGAAATAACTATGCTCATTTTGTCAACATGCCTATTCACATGAGATGTTAGAATAATTGCCTCTATGATGGTAAACAAGCATCCCATACTACTTGTTATCATCAGTGGAGAATTAAAATACTAACAAAAGAAAAGTCTCAACAATCTAAAAATCTCAAAAAATGACAACAAGGTCTTCATCTCAATCATCAAGATGAAAGATAAGAAGATCAACAAGTTACAAAAGACCATTAGCATGATTAGAAACATCAAAGATAAGAAGATCACGTACTAATATAAAAAGGTTCAAGTTGATTACCATAGCAACCTAGAATACCAGATGTCAAGAAGATCCTCAAGAGCTCAATACTGATTCAACCAATTACTAAATTTCACAAAAAAAAGTAAATCTCAATCTATAATTGGAAAAAGAAAATTTCTATTAACAAGGATATCCATAAATGTATGATATGCATAATCCTTTACCTTTTACAAATACAACAAGAGTGCATCCAAGAGAAGTACATTACATCCATTGACTAAACAAGCCATACGATAATCCATGCAATGATACATATCCAGTTTCTGAACTACATAAAGAAAATAAAACATTTAATCAATCTCCAATTGCCATAACCCAGTGGTCTTCTACAAGCTAAAGGTAAAGAGCATGGTTAAGGTGCTTTTCCCACCCAACCATGAAATAATACTTCCTTGGGATTCTTCCTAACTCAAAGAACACCCAGCCCTGCATGAGGTGCATAGAAACCAATAATAGGGTAGGAGGGAAACTCTCAATGCATGCCTGATGCCTTATATGCACTCTTATACTAGAATGAACATATTTCTTGCATACAGGATGTGGTAGAGAAACATATAAAAATTATAGGCCTTCATTATCCATCTATTTCAATGGTACAGCTCGCTTTGGCCAAAGCATATATATATATATA
>VDFB02071261.1:0-12645 GCA_007258455.2 Sequoia sempervirens
ACACCCATGCAAACATCTGTATAATGCTACAACCTCCATTGAAAATTCAAACTACATCACCTGACACTAAATATTATATAGAAATAGAGAAATTGTAAAAGAGCTATTAGAATAACACTAAACAACCGCCAAATAAATTTTATCTCCAATATGTCAATGGTTTCATACAATTCTAAACCCTGCACACAAATAGCTACAATTCCTCCTATGGTAATGTTGCAATGCCAAAGATATACACAGATAATGAAAATAATAGACCAACATATAACAAGAAGACATTAATAATAAATTAATCATCTATGCAAAACACACATGCAAACATCAGTATAGTGCCACAACCTCCATTGAAAATTCAAGCTACATGACCTAACACTAAATATTATATAGAAATAGGGAAATTGTAAAAGAGCTATTAGAACAACACTAAACAACCACCAAAGCAATTTTATCTCCAATATGTCAATGGTTTCATACAACTCTAAACCCTACACACAGATAGCTATAATTCCTCCTATGGTAATGGCTGCAACGCCAAATATATACACAGATAACCAAAATAGTAGACCAACAGTGAAAAAAAGAAGATTTAACTACAATTGCTCCTATGGTAATAGGTATAAAGCCAAAGTTGCACAACCATAACTACAAACAATAAACAAGGGCCACAAAAATTACTCAGCCCAACCATATCTTTTTGACAATAGGAAGAAATACATAAATTGTAAAAGAGGTATTAGAATAACACTCAACAACGAAATATTAGTAACCCTAACCATATTTTTTCCATGAAAGGAAGAATATTTAACTGCAATTTCTCCACTTGCAAAGAGCAGTAATCTCTTTCAAGTCTCGAAAATGGGCATAACGCCAAAGGTAGAAACATATAAGAAGAACACATTAACAATAAATTAATCATCTATGCAAAACACCCATGCAAACATTAGTATAATGCCACAACCTCCATTGAAAATTCAAGCTACATCATCTGACATGAAATATTATATAGAAATAGAGAAATTGTAAAAAGAGCTATTAGAATAACGCTAAACAGCCACCACAACAATTTTATCTCCAATATTTCAATGGTTTCATACAACACTAAACCCTACACACAGATAGAGTAAACAATTCCTCCTATGGTAATGGATGCAATGCGAAAGATATACATAGATAATCAAAATAATAGACCAACAATGAAAGAAAGAACATTTAACTACAATTGCTCCTATGGTAATAGGTATAAAGCCAAAGTTGTACAACCATAACTAAAAAGAATAAACAAGGGCCACAAAAATCACTCAACCCAACCATATCTTTTTGACGATAGGAAGAAGATTTGATTGCAATTTCCTTGAAGCCACATTAAATACAGCGCATAAACCCAATACGTAGCAATAATCTTTGCAAAATGAGTAAAACCCACACTTCACTAAATATTATAGAGAAATCGAGAAATTGTAAAAGAGGTATTATAATAACACTCAACAACCAAAAATTAGTAACCCTGACCATATTTTTTTGATGAAAGAAAGAAGATTTAATTGTAGTCTCTCCACCCCCAAAGACTGATAATCTCTTTCAAGCCTCCAAAATGGGTATAACGCAAAAGATAGAAACATAAAACAAGAAGACATTAACAATACATTAATCATCTATGCAAAACACCCATGTAAAAATTAGTATAACCCCACAAGCTTCATTGAAAATTTGATCTACATCACCACAAATAGAGAAATTGTAAAAGACCTACTAGAATAATATTGGACAACAACCGAAGTAATTTTATCTCCAATATGTTAATGCTTTCATACAAACCTAAACCCTACACACAGATAACTACAATTGCTCCCATGGTAATGGCTGCAACACCAAATATACACAAAGAAAACCAAAATAATAGACCAACAATGTACAAATAACCAACCCTAACCATATTTTTTGACGGAAGAAAGGAGATTTAAGTGCAATTTCTCCATCCATAGAGAATGATAATCTCTTTCAAATCTCCAAAATGGGTATACAGACAGAAAACAAGAACAATAGACAAACAACGAACAAATAACTAACCCTAACCATATTTTTTGACAAAAGAAAGAAGATTTTTGTGTAATTTCTCCATCCATAGACAATGATAATCTCTTTCGAAACTCCAAAATGGGTATAATGCCAAAGATACAAATATATAGTAAGAAGACATCAACAATAAATAAACCATCTATGTAAACTACCCATGTAAAAGGACTTAACATTTTTGGAGCACAACAATTTTCAACTTGGCATAAAACTTTTTTTGAATAGCCTACTATCGAACCAGCGACGAAGCCGAAGGGAACAATTTTTTATAATAGTCTGCTATTAAACCACTGACATAGCCATAGGCAACAATTTTTACAATGGCCTACTATGAAACCAATACAACAATGGTTGTTTCGACAATGTAACTTAATCAAAATTGCTCCTATCGTGATGGCTACAATAGGAAAGATACACACAGATGACCAAAACCATAAACCAACGATGAACAAATTACTAACCCTAAGCATATTTTTTTATGAAAGAAAGAACATTTAATTGCAATTCCTCCATCGATACAGAATGATAATCTCTTTCAAATCTCCACATTGGGTATAACACCAAAGATACAAACATTTGACAAGAAGGCATAGAAAATAAATTAACCATCCATGCAAACTACCTATGTAAAATGGCTTACAAATTCTAGAGAACACCAGTTTTTAATTTGGCATAAGATGGTTTCCGAATAGCCTAGTATCAAACAAGCAATAGAGCTGAAGGCATCAATTTTTATTACATTTTTCTGCTACAAAACCAACACCACAATTGTTGTTTGCACAATGCAACTTAATCAAAGTATACTTTTCCAAACTGCTACATTCAATATCGCATTTACTTCATCTGCTTGCATTTACTTCGTCTGCCTCCATCATACAACAACCAAAAAATGTATTAACCATTGGGTGAGCAAGCACTTATCATTCACCTTCTGCCTTTCGAGGAGATCACCTCCACTTCCCCAACCCACATATTTGTGAAGATCCACATCGAACACTTACCATTCACCTTCCTCGTTGCGATAAAAAAATTATCCATTACCACCAACCCATGTAATTACCAACGCTCATGTCGCCACAAAAACAAATGGTGCCCTCCTTGTAGGTCAGCAGACTCCCGGTGCTAGCAAATCCAATTCGCTACTGGGCTAACAAAAATATCATCAGAAACTTCAAACAAAATAGCCTTATCGACTATATATATATAAAAAAATAGACCACTCTCATCATAGACTCTAAAGTGGAGCACACTCATTAGGAAGTGTTTAAGGATAATCAACTAAATTATTTTCTTTATTGTGTGATTTAATTTGATTATAGAACAATTGTGATTTATAATTAGTAATTTTTTCTTAACATCTGATTCACAAGACATTCCCATAATATTTATTTTATTTAATATTGATATTTATAAAACTAAATTTTTTGAATTAAATAATTAATTTGATTTTGTAATGTATGGATTTATTTGTGTCTTATTAAAATAAAATGGAAAATATCAATTTTACAATTTTTCTTACTTCAATAATATTGGAATAATTTACTAATTTATTTCACAAAGAAAAATATAGATAATTGATATGTTATTAGGATGTCTCTAAATATATTTACTATAATCAACAAGTTGCTACTTTCTGTCATGTCAATCTAGTTTCAAAAATGATCTTTGTAATCTATAAATTCCTTTATAAATTGAGTAAAATGTAAACAATTTTATCAACTTGAATAGAAGTTCTTTTTTTCTCAATAGAAACATCATGATTGTGTTTTATCTTTGTCTCTATCCACCAATAAGTGGCATCAAAGCAAGAAGAATCTAAAGAAAATTGAATTCTAAGAAGATCTAGAAAAATACAAATTTAGTGTGTAACTAATTACCCACAAATAATATCTAGCTAGTAATAATAGTTGGATGACATATTATTATCTTCCCATGCTAAGACTTGGTAACCCATCTAAAGAACTCATGTAGTAATAATAGTTGGATGGCATATTACTATCTTCTCATTCTAAAACTTGGTAACCATTTAAAGAATTCAAACTAATTCTTTACTAGATGTGTGTCATTATTTTCTCCTTTTTCTTCATTATTCTTTTTCTAATTAATTATGGATCTATAATTTTTCATCAAATTACATTTTTAAAATAATTTTGTAAAAACTAATTAACAACTATTGAAATATACATTTTCCTAAATGTGATTATCAACTCTTAACATTTAAAAAAAAACTATGGTAAATCCAACATACCATTTAAACTATGTGATTATCAACTACATGCTAAAAGTTCATCATTGGATCTAACCTCTTCCACTACATACTCTTCATTGGTGTGAAACCTGGGACATCCAACTCTTTTGTTCTCATGTTTTCCTCTATTTTCCTATTGAACTCCTTCTATAATTCCTTGAGATATTTCAAGAATGTGGATGCATTAGGCTGACTGTGTTGACAAGTGTAACCATAGCTGACTTACTTTTAATTAACCAATACTATACCACCTTCAACAACCTTAGGAATTTAATTTTGGATATCTCCATTGTGGGAGTAACCTGCATGGCAATGTTATGAAATATGAGTCTTTTTGCAAATTCAATAAGTGCCCTTCTAATCCCTTTATACTTATCCTCATTTCTTGCCTTCAAAATAATCAATAAAATTTCAGTTGAAAGACACAACCACAACATACTATACTATTTATCTAATTTATTGTCAAATTTCATAAGAATTATTTTCCAATTAATTTCCCCACATTTTCCCCAATTTTTTGTTCATTGAAAAACAATTTCCATACCTATTTTGCATAAAAACAATAAAAAATACATGCCTAACTATTTCAAGTAACCTACAAATGTTACATTATAATTCAATGTCTTTGTTTTTTGTGTTATATGCTAGTCTTGTAGAGTAAGAAGCCATTTGAAACATGCCTTTATAGGCTCAAGTCTATTTGACCAAATCACTTTGAGGATTTTTTACCATTTATTCTCAATAAAGTTAAGATCTAAATATTTGTTTACATGTTCAGTGATAGAATTAGGTTTAATCATGGATGTGTAGATCATCCTAGTCTTCATATTGATCAAAGTGGTATTGTCAATCCATTAGAAATCATGATATTTTTTTTTATCCCGAATGCATACAATAGGAAATTTTAGTCCTTTGTAGGGGGTGATCCCACAATAGTGGTTTACAATTTTTCGCCAAACTAGACATTAAAATATTTTTTTCTAACTAAATCTTCATTCTTGGGCACCTATAGCAGCTAAACCGTGAGGAATTTGAAGATGAAGTAAACTAGAGTTTCATGAAATTTTGTCTAAAGACTCTAAATATATTTTTTTCAAAATTTTTGGAATAATATTGCACCTCTTTTTCCATCTCCTTTGAAAAATAGTTTTTTTCCAGAAAACATCATTTTTAAGGAGTGATGCTCACCTTATAACACAACATTTTTTCCATGAAGGATAAAATTCTAATTCTTTCGAATTTAGATTTGTAACTCCGATATCTAGTGCTTCCACTTGGTTAGATAGTGTTTTATTGAATATCTTTTCCTTAATCAAGTTTCAAAGTCAAACCAATTACAATTCAGACATAGGAAGACCATATAATGCTTAACTTTTTTTGGTATGTATCAAAATTATTTTTTTTCTTTTTGGATCTTGAGGAATTCAATATCTGGTGCACTCATATTTTTCAAAAAAAATAATTATAATCTTCTATTTTTCCACATATGCAGAACAAAGAGCTTCATTTTCGATGAAAAATCTATGTTTAATAAAACTAAAAAAAAGAAAGATAATAAAACAAAAATATATTAAAATTATAGTCATTGGATAGCTCATTCCAAGGACTACGTGATTCAAGTTGGGTTCGTGAAGTATCCTCCATTTTCATCCTCAACCTGAGATTCGAAGGGAGAAAAATTTGGTTTTTTTTTGTGCTAGAGAGTAGGGAAGTGGGAAAAGGGGGGTTCGCTTGAACCAAGGGGGGTTCGAGTAAAACCCTAGGGGTTCGACCGAACTAAGGTTCATTCGAACCCCCTTTCAAAAAGGGGTTTTCATTGTTTTTTTGGTAGGATGGGGTCTACCTTGCATTTAACTCGTTCACACAAACTAGGGTTCATTCAAACCCTTTTTTGGTTTGCTCGAACCAAAGGGTTCATTTGAACCCCTGAAAAACCAATTTTTTTTGTATGGGGTCATTTTTTCCCACTTTTCCTTCCTCACTCAAATTGTAAACCACTTTTTTTGTTTACCCCAAGCTTTCTTCAATATTGTATAAGTCCTCCAGTTAGTTTTAGGCAGATCATATTCACTACTTAATGAAGGTCAATATTTAAGCTACCCATTATTAATAATAGTGCTAAAGTATTAAATACCTCTTTGGGCCCAAATTTTGATTGAGCAACCTTTGAAAAGGGAAAGAGGTCTACCTTTATGGTTCAAATTACAACAAATGTATCTATGAGTACAAATTGTGCTATTGTTATTCTTGGTGTAATGGAAGTTAACTACTTTTCTATTAATGAGTTCCCATGCTTTCCACAAAATTTTAAATACATAAGATCCTCCATGAGATATTGGATATTTACAAATAACGAGGTCACAAAAGGTAGTAGTTTCCAAGACTTGGCTTTCCTGGGTATAACCAATTGTATATTTTTCCTTACTAAGTTGTTCCATAGTTCATTGTCATCTAGGGATTTCATAATCCATTTTGCAACAACTGCAATACCATTAAGCCTTAGATCCTTTAGTCCAAGACCACCATAATTATTTTCTACACAACACCAATCCCATTTGATTGACTACTTTTCCCTCTTGTTTTTCTCATCTGACTAGAGGAATTTCCTTATCCTCTTATGAATTTCATTTACTTGATAACTACTAAACAACCATATGAAAACAAAGTATAGGATATAGTAGGATAAAATATTTTGGAAAACTTGCACCCTACTTGCTAGTGATAGGTACTACCTATTCCAACTATCTATCTCCTTTTAAATTTTGGTTTTGATCCGCATCCACATGTCATTATGATTGGGGCTGATTGCAAAGGGATGCCCAAATATTTGAATTGCTTGTGGGGGCCTCCTCACTAAAAACCATAGTTTTTAAGTCATTCAGTAGGGTATTATATCCATCCCAACATAATGGATTTTGTATTAGACACTTTGGCACCTGATGCCTTACATAAAAAGCAGATGAATTGAAATGTTAAAACCCTAGCTTGCTTGACTTGAATGCATGATGAATGATGAATGGATAATGAATTGATTATGAATTAGGGTTTAGAATCTTGTATTTATAGGTAATCCATCAAATTTTCCCATTAATTTGATCCCTAAGGCCAACATAAAGGATTCAAATTAAACTTAAAACCCAATTTTTCCCAATCAAACCTTGAAAATAGCCCAAATGGGATAGAAGTCACCAAGTGGTGACTTAAATTCCCTAGATAGGACTAATTCACCTGGGCAGACACAGAGACTCTTTGCCGGTTAGTGTCAGTGAAGAATAGAACATATGATGTCTGGTCATGTTTTAACCATGACAGCTCAAGATGCACAATATGGGGCCATAGGGCCTATTAATGATGATGTAAAGAATTAGGTCACAAAGGACACAAAGAGTTCAGTAATGAGAAAGTGTGTGATTAATACATACATTGTTAAAAATGAGTCACATAGCAGAGAACTAAATGAATCCTGAAAACATTGCTTCCTTCTCAGACCAAGTCAGAAGTTAATTTACAAGCCTTCTAGATTAATGTGATATTAATCAACTGTGTTTGTAATAGGGAAAATGAATTCTGAACTTAAATGTAATAAAAGTCTAGAAAAGTGTGAAAGTCATTTACAACACTATTAGCACCCAACTTCACAAGATATTCATTTGTTCATTTGCTGGAGGTCCCAGAAGACCTAATGTGGATGTGAAACAAACCTCCACAATACTAGATCTAAGTGAAATTAGAGTCCAAATCACAAGGAGGGTCTAAAACAAGAAAAGTAGAAGGGTTACTTTTTCCATGTCACATTTAGCCTTTAATTGAGGATGAACTTGCTTCAAATCACTAAAGTATGGAAACGATCAGAAGGAACATGATGTGGATGGTCTAGGACAAAAAGATGAAAGGAAGTGAGCCAGCCACCAAGATCCAAGATCATAAGTCAAACCAACATAAGTGCAAAAGAGCATGTACAAGGTGAATGATGATTTGAAAGATGCATGATCATGAAATGGCAAGAACTAGAAGGAAGAGAAAAAGCGAAAAATAAAGAATGGATAAAGCTTTGACCATTTTCCAACGATGTGTGGTGGAATATAGGCTATTTTTTTTTGAAAATGCATACTCACTCTGAGGTGACTAAACTCTTGGTTGTCCATCGGGTGAGAAGTCCTAGAAAGGTGAGAAACATACACGTATGGCCGGTATGCCCTCACACACACACACAAGTGGCTATGGGGAAAGTCATGCCTCGAATTGGGCTTCCCACTCAAACCATACCAAGTTATACCCCTTGAAGTAACTTTGATAGGTGCCACACAAAGATGATCTTAATTTCTGATAGGCAAGCAAAAATTCATATGCTTGAAACTCATGAACATTTAGCATAATGTGCAAGGAATGTTCAAAGGGATTTTTCTTATTTAGGTACAAGGTCTCATCTTAGGGAACATTGTGATTAATAATGTCTCCAAGAGGAAAAGATAGAATGGTATCTTGTTTCCAAGAGAGGACAAGTGCAAAGTCTCATCTTGGGAAACATTGTACCTAATGTTTCCAAGAGAGGAAATCACAAGAAAAAGAAAATCACACAATAAAATGTGAGTGTTGATGTATGCCCCAACTTTAAAGCAGATGCTAACACCATTATTGTGAGAAATTTATTTAAAGTAGAATAAGGGATGAGAGTTTATTCGAAAATCCCTATGCCAGGTCACATGTTTCCTATAAGCTATGTCATGAAAAAGATAGTATGTCACATGTGAGCCAAACTAAGGCATGTCGTCCACATCCCAAGATTTCTCTTTAATATTCATGAAAGGTGATCAACTAGCCAAAAGAGACAACAAAAAGTGACATACGGTGACAAGGCTATCTAAACCCTTGCCCCCACTTAGTGTAAGACAAGGATGAGCTAAAATGATTGATGAGAAACAAGATGGAGTGAAAATCAGTATCGATTAGAGGAATGAGGTGCCCCCCACATAGGGAAGAGTGCCAAACTCCTTAAGATGTTAGATTTTACTACTCAAAACCTAATAGTCATTAGTATAATGGCTGTGAACTCTATGATATGTGCAAAATGAATTCTTGTAATAAAATTTCTTTCAAGTTCTTGGAGGGAGATATATCAAGTGATCTTGGAGGATTCTTGACAAGATGCTCTCTTGATTTATAAAAAATGTTCTTTTATTATGTGATAAAGATATCTCTTGCTTAGTACAAGATACCATATCTACGCAAGACTCTTTAGATTGTGGGATTTTGTTCTCTCCTTTACAAGAGGGTGTAAAATCTAATGAATTCTAAGTGTTTTGTGAGATGAAATTGACCTGAAGTGAAGATTTCTTTGTTTGTTTCATTTTTTGCAAAGGAAAACTTTCAAGATCACTAGTTTCTATTAGTTCAGGATACACTAATGTTAAATTCATCTTAGAAGTATGTTTTCTGATAGTGTTGATGTTGAGTGAAGGCTTGGTTATTTCTATCATAGGACAATAACTAATACCATGAGTTGTTTCTTGTGTGTTAGGCTCTATAGGGTTGTAGATACCTTGTTCATTAGCACTGTGCATCCTTTTCCACTATAGCCAAGTTTTTTCATAAGTTTATAACATTTTCCATAAAGCTTTTTCATTGCTTTTGGATCGGGTGGTTTTTGGTTGTTGAGTTCTCCAAAGTTTTTTGTGTAATTTGGTGTCTTACATTCAAAAGTGGTTGATGCAGATCCTTGTGAAGGGTCATCCAAATTTTGTGTTGTCATGACCAATTTTTTTGTTTCCCTTTGCAAAGTCTTTTGTTGTGATCTTGTATTCTCCCATGATTGTTGGTTTGAAATCTAAGGATCCCCAATCATCATCTAATAGCTTCATGAATTTTTCAATTTGTTTGTCTTTGTCTTGTTGATGCACGAGATCCACTTGTGTGGTTGGTGTTAAGGTGTTCAAGGGGTTCACTTTGTTTTTCTCAAGTTGCAATACACTATAAGGCTCTTGATTAGCATCAAGTGTGTAGATTGTACTTTTGTAGATGTATTTCATTTTATGATGAAGAGTGGAAGGCACCCCATTCATTGCATGAATCCATGATCTGCAGAAGAGAAGATTATATGAAAGTTCATGAGGCATAGCATGGATCAGTGTTTGTAATGTGGTCTTTCCAACTGTAATAGGTAAAGTAATCACACCGAATGGTTATTTTCCTATATTGTCAAATCATGTGATAGATAAAGATTCGGGTTGAATTTTTTATTTATCCACACAAATCATATCCAAAAGGTTTATGCTACACACATTAAGGGCAGAGCCATTGTTAACAAGGTTTTTCTTTATCCCTATCCTATTGTATTGAGCTATGATCATGAAAGCATCATTGTGCTTTTACACTTCCAAAGGGGGAGTTCACTTTGGTGGAAAAATATGTCATCATTCAATCTGTGAATTAAGGATGCTATGTCATTCAATTGTGCATTAGAGGGGATAGGAACTTGTTGTAAGGCAATTTGAATCATGTTGTGGTAGTGAGGGGAGGCTTGGATAAGGTCCCATAAGGATATCTTAGCAGGAGTGTTCTTAAGTTCAACAAGATTGTACCCCTTTCCACTTTGTGGAGGTAAACAAGGAGGACCTGGTAAGATGGGATTAGGTAATGGAAAGGTTTTCGAGGTTGGTTTTTGTGGGTGTGGATTGTTTCTAGTGTTATATGTATGAGCAATGATATTATGACTCAGCTGCTATGATACATTATTCCTAGGTCAGTAGAGGATAAGTTTGGGTTTATTTTGTGAAGGTGGGTAAAGGATTAGAGGATTTTGAGGATGTTCCATGGGATATGTAGGAGGTCCATTAATCAAAGGGGATCTAATGAAAACTTGTGTGTTCATAACCTCAACAGTCTTGGTTTGATCTATTTCTAATAAAGGGAAATCTAGAATCACCTTTGTATCAATACCTAAGGAAGTCACCTTAATATTGTTGCCATTTTATAGCACCATAATATTCTCCCTAGGAGGAGAGGTTTTAGGAGAACCATGAATCAAATGTTTGTGACATTCATGGATTGTTTCTTCTAAAATGACTTCATTCCAAGTAGGGGAATGATCAATGGTTGAATTAGCATGCTCAATAAGGGTTTCCTTAAGTCAAATGGAACAATGAAAAGTCTCCTAACTCTCATTAGTTGTTTTTTCTAACATAAAGGCATCTTCATTATAACTAGGGGAGATAATAGGAGAAGAACAAGTATGACTATCATGATCATGTACACCTTCATTGCTTTGTTCCCTAATGTCTTCCAAAAGAGGGTTGTTATAGACCTTAAAGATTTGATCATATAACACCACATACCCTCATCATTTATAATCTCATCTTCCTCAAAATCACTCTCACAAGCCAAAGGAGAATGGAAATTAGGTAAGGTGATGTTTAGGAATGTGTCTATGATTTCATTCTCTTGTGCTAAAATATCTTCCCAAAGGGGATGAGGAGAAGGACACACAATATCCTCATGATTCTCAATGATTGTATCTTCTTTCACCAAGATACCTTTGTCATTAATAGAAGAGGTATCGTGAGAAGAAAATATATGATTATCATGATTATCTATGTTTGTATGCTCTTCTAGCACATCATCCACACAAATAGGAGAGATAGGAGGGATTATAAGTTTACTAAAAGTATTATCATTTTCACTCTTTTGCACTAAGAGACTTTCATAACTAGGGAATGCATTGAATGGATGACTATCATGTTTATTTACTAATTTGTTCTTTGAAAACTTGGAGAAGATTGAAACTAACATTTAGAAAAATTAATTTATGCAAACTTGAAATGCAATGTAAAGAGGTAAAATGAAATGCAATTTTTAGTTTTCAAGCAAGATAATGCAATTATATGAAAATAAAATGTTGTGAATGCAAAATTGAAATTAAGCAATGTATGAAATGAGATAATTTAAGCTAGATCTAATGAAATGCATGTTATAGAAACTCAACCAACTAATACAAATAGGTAATTGCAACAAACAAAAGCTTAAAAATAGGGTTTTCAGTTCTCTAAAAGGCAATTTTAGGGGTGGAAAGGGACTAAGTCGCCCAAGGTGGCGAATGAGTCTCAATGGGGATTTTTTTCAGAATTTTCAGAGTTTTTTTATTGATATTTATGTTTTATGTGCTGTTTAATGTAGACCTATGATGCTAATGTAGAATTTTAGAAATTTTCAATGATTTAAGATGTAAAAATGTGACCTATATGCACTTTCACTAATGCAAAATTTGAAACCCTAGAATGCAACTTAACTAATGAAAAATGTAGTGCAAGCTAATTCTAGGACAATGATGG
>VDFB02071262.1:0-24241 GCA_007258455.2 Sequoia sempervirens
AAATTAAATTAAATATTATGAAAGTATCTATTTAATTTTAATAAATTGAGATTTATTGTTTAAAAAAAAACAAAATATTTAAATAATAAATATATATATATTATTAATGTGTTTGTGCAAAAAACCTTTATGAAGAATTAAATTAATAAATTAATAGTCTAATTGTTTGATTAATGTGAGATTATTGTATGTAATCATGAGGTTTGGTTAAAATTATATAAAAAAATTAAATTAAATTAGGAAGGAAGTGGATGCAGTTAGGGATAGTGGAGTGTAATAAATAAAGTAGTGGAGTTAACTGAAGAGGGGCAATTGGGTTATTTTTAGAAAACTAAATGCATTTGGTTGTGTGGGAGTTTTCTTGATTCTTGAAATTGTTTTTGGTCTAGTTCTTGAAAATATTTTTGGGGTTTTGGAAAGTTGAAATCGGGGGTTTTACAGTACTGGGAAAATCCTAAAGAAATTATAGCTACTGATTGGAAGAAGCAATCCTTGCACCAACTTTGAGCCAGTTAAAACAGGTTCCTCTATTTCTAATTGGCACCTCTATTTACATTTGCTTGAAATAATTTATTAAGAGATCTTTGGAAGAAACTTGTTAGAATATCTCTACAAGTGTTGTGTATGTTTTGTAAATTGTTGTAGTCAAGCTTTAGAAATTGTAATATGTTGTTTGTAATGAACTTAAGTGGCGCCACCCCTGTTTTATACCCAACATCAAAAGATCCTCTCTTGAGCTAGTTATCTCATTTGAACAAAGCTTTATTCTTCTGTAGTTCTAGTTCTTATTAAGGGTATCTAAAATTCACCTGTATTTGAACAGTAAATGCCTATCGTAGTGGTCGTCGTTGCTTGCCTTGGGTTCTTGTGCATTGATATGGTATACCCGAATGTGTCTTCAGACTTGAGATAGTAATTAGAGACTTTATGTTAGCTCTGAAAGTAAGATTCAACTATCGTAAGACTGGGTTTTTGCCTTGTTCTGGTGAATTGCTATATTGTAGTTTAAGTTGTGATTCAAGCCAATCTTTCTGCTTAGTTATTGGCGCCACTATCAACCCTTAGTTTGTGTTAGATAAACCATTAACACTGCCACTGTCATTGCAATCCTTTTAGCAGCAAGTTATACTTGGGATAGCCGATTCAATTGGATTACACATGATTTGATACCCTTTGTTGGTTGATCGCCTCTAAAGGTTTTGTTTTAGCTGATATTTCAATCTTTTCATGTCTCTTATGTTCCCCTATTGCATTTGGTGGTTCAAATTATATTTCTCCTTGTAGATAATGGCAGCCCACTCTTTGTTTACCCTTGTAGATTCATTGAACTACTTCTTGTATTCCCTTGTTATGTTCGACGGGTCATTTTTCTGTGTATTTCTTTGGAAATCATTGTCTTTCGCTGGCTTGTATTCTTCTATAGAAGTTGTGGGGGTTTCGATTTAACCTGTGCATGGAAATTAGAATGTATGGTTCATTCCTTGTTATCTGTAGACTGTTGTATAGTGGCATGTAAGTGTCAGTTACTTGTCTATTCTCTTGGTGTACTCATTGTCTATCTTGCGCCTTGCATGGGTTAAACTCTAGTGGCTCGAAGGCTAAACTATTTTTATTTGTTCATGTACAACTGATTGCACGTAGGCCAATGGAATCTCTCTTATCATAAGAGGTCTGATAGTTCTCTCTTGCTTGTTGTATGATACTATAAATGATTTGGTATTCCTTGAATGCAAACCCTTAGCTTGGTGTGCCCCTCAAATACCATTTGTTATCAATCCTCCCATGTGTTTGTTTGGGTCTTATGTAAGCCAAGATTAGTTAGGAATGGTGGTTTTAAATTTGACATATATTACTTGTATCCTTTGTTTCTAATTAGTGAACGATAGATTCGTTCTATGTTTGTATTTTCTTCATAAATTGCATGTTAAGCATTTCAGTTATAATTATGTCTTTGTAAGCGTATGATTGTGTATGCTTGTATATATATATATGCTAATATATTATAATTTGATTGTAAACAATATTATTATATTAATATACATATATATGTTTATTACTAATGGGGTTATTATAAAATAATATTATTTTCATGTGATTAGTTGATTAAGTGGATAAGTGAAATGGGAATTTGAGAAGGATAAATTTGAGTTTCTCATATTCAATAAATTAAAGGAATTAGTCTAATTAAATTATTTTGAGTACCGCTTGTTAAATTAAGCATAGAAGAAAGATGAGTTATTACATATATAGCCTTTAAGTTTGAATTGATTTTGTGTTCATTAAAGGTTGTGACAATATGTCTAAACTTCCCTTGTTGAAGAGTTTCCTTTATAATTTAATAATCCAAAAGTTATATTATAACATGAAATAGTTGTTGTAATTCCATTCTTGATTCAGTGTTATTATTGCTCTAGTTGTTGTATAGAGTTAATTCAATGATTATTTAATTGGTAATTAGATAAATGTGAAGATTAGCTTTATTTCTTAGTGTTATACATGAGTGGTGTTGTCCTTCATATTCACTCTTTAGATGAATAATTTTCCCCACCTTGTGTTTAAATAGTGTATTGCTAGAATTGTTGCTCGTGTATCATTGGTTGAATTTTAGAGTCTTCAAGAGGCTTTGGAGAATTGTTCCCTTCGTGGAAATTTTTGATTAATTTTGATATTGGGTATTTTATATTGATTGTGTATATGATGGCCATTAGTTGTGCATAGTGCACTCACCTATGTGATTGTTACTTTGGAACTTGTGAGCGGGAAGGGATTATCCCTCACCATGTGATTGTGTTATGAGTTTTGAATTTGTGCAAGTGGCTTTGTTTTGATTTCTTTGGATTTCTTGTTATCAATAGGGGAGTGGCTCTCAGTGGGGGCCGACACCCAAAGAGGTGCTTGGGTAACCCATGTGGGAGTTTTGTAATTAAGTGATAACCTAAAAAATAATCTAGAGGGTTGGGTAGTAATCACACTAATCAAGATAATTGAATACCTCACTCATGGTTCAAGTGCTTGTTTAGGCTTGAGATGAGTGGGAAGGCCTAGAATGGAAAGATCAACTGCCTGGTCCAACTAGAAGGTATGTTGATCCTGCATAGCTTGTATGGGGGTTCGATGACCGATAGAGGTAGCTAGAGTAACCAAGGATGGGGGTCTAGTAGCCTAGGAAGGTTACGCCAGGGTAACCCATAGAAAATTATGTGATGAAACTCCCTCCTATGGAAACTTAGTATCCTCTTGATTCTTGTCTCTCTTTGATGTGGTGTACCTCTACAAGTGATGTTACTGTCATTTGAAGTTGTACTATACTTGTTCAATGATGTCATGTCATCCTATGTGTTGTTTAGTGTCTTTTACCTGATTGTGATGGTGGGACCCTTTGTTATCTCCTAGCACAAGGGGTGGACCTTCAGTTCCACATGGTTGGGTGGAAAGTGCATTGTTCTCCATTGGTTTCCCTCTTCTTGTTTGTGATTGTGGTGACTTCTCCTGGATTGAAGACTTTGGCTTTGTACCAGTTCATGTGGATGGTTACTCATGTACTTGTGTTGTATCATAATTGGATGTATCATGTATCATACTTGATGTAAAATCCTCACATGTGTTCGAGGAGATATTGTTGTTCGAATGTATAAATGTAATGATGTAAACTGATGTTAGTCTCTATTATACAATGGAATATGTATCTGATGTTAATGTATATGAAAATTAAATGGATTGATTCAATTGATCTCTATGAATTCATGTTATGGCTGTATCAAATTGATTACTTGACTAAATGATTGGCTTTCATGCCATTAGAAGAACATGTAGACTATAAAATAATTGGCTTTCATGTTGTTAGAAGAGCATGCATAGAGCATGTACAAGCAAGGAATGGATGATATGGTCTTTGCACATAACAAAAGATATAACAAAATCATTCGAATGGATTTTCATATAGAAGATCATCAAATAGTTTTACACCAATTCAAATGGAATCAACAAAATAAAAAAATCATACAATCTTTTGAATAAGCTATATTGGAAATTCAAGCATTCACAAAACAAAACCATCGATTACCTCTGATTTTGTGGATTTTCCCTTGGCTTTTTCCTACCTTTGTTCCTCAATACTCATCATCCCAGCCTGTTCTCCTCTAGTTCTAGCTTTGATTCTATGTTACCAAAATTGTAACTTGCCTTCTTTCTTGTGTGCTCCACTAAACGGGTCATTTCATATCATAATTTCCATTAACTAGCTGCCCACTTACGCATTTGAATATCTTGCCTTCAATAAGTTGGAAAGCCACTCTTCTATATTATTTCCTTTTAGATTTTTGTTTGAAATCAACAGTAATGTCTATTAAATTTGATTCCCATATTCATTTATAAGGAATATATATATATATATACACAAATTTGTACATTTATATATATATATGTATATGCATGTATACATATGTATATATATATATGTATATATATATATATATATATATATATATATATATATATATATGTATATAATATATATATATATATATATATATATATATGTGTGTATATATATATATATATATGTTTATATATACATATATCACTATTTAAATAAGAATGAACTTTTATTTACTCAATTAATGGATTCAAAATGAAGTTGTTTTCTTATCCTTTAAGTAATCCTTTTTAAATACATACATACATATATGTGTTTAACCATGATATTGTCTTCTTTTAAATTTTTAAAAACATGAGATCAAAATAGACAATTAACTAAGAAATCACATGTATATCATTCTAAAAGCCTACCTTTTTTTTCAATAATTGAATCATTTTGAATCAGATTAATATAATCTCCTATATGAAATTTCAAATGCAAACATCATGTCATTTTGTGGTGTGTGCACCCATATTCCATCAAGCTTACCGTTCAATCTGGCTAAACAATCCTACCTCAACCGTGTTCTTGTCCTTCAACCTATTTTCATGCATTTGCACATACTTGCACTTACACAGTTCATCAATAATGTTCAATCATGATACAATATAAGATAGTTCAAAAGATCACATAGTCAAAAGATGGTCAACTTCTTTCAAACATTTCAAAAATATCAAATTTTTCATTCAACATATTGAATTTCCTCAATAATTCAATCTATCATATTATAATTTAATTTCAATAAAAATTGGGTTATGACAGGGTGCCAACCTTATTTGAAATTGTAAATGTAAAGGATGTATTTCTGACCTTGGAGAAGGTTTTCAAGGTTGAGGATGGTATAAAAAAGAGTGGTGTTTTTGGAAGATCTCAAGATAGATGTGAGAGAGATATAAGTGATGAATGTGATGCAAATTACATAAGTATAAGGTGCAAATTTGAGCAAAGCGGTGTGAACTTAAAAGTGTTGAACTTCTGAATGTAGTGAGCCGACGACATCCAAAATCATTCAAACAAGGTTACAAAAGTGTTGAAGTAATTGTGGTTGATTCCTTGTTGCATTGAGATAGTTTTATTTATGTAACATTTATTTTCTATCTTTTGTTCATATTCTAAGCAGTGAGATTTGGTTGTGAGCCCTATTGGATAGTGTGTCCTATTCTAGCAATGAGCCCTTGTACCAATTTTGCAATTACTTATATGTGAGCTAATCCTCACTATAGTTTTTCCCTCATTGGGTTTTTCATGTAAATCTAGTGTTCTCCTATGTATGGTGTTGTTGCTTCAATTTATGTTATCTTCATTTCATGGTTAATCATTATAACAAAATAAGGGTTTAATGAATGCTTGTGGATCTGATTACTATTGATGGTTTTTTATACGATTTATTCAACCCCCTCTCAATTGTCTTGTTCATTCAATATCTAGTTCTCTCAATCACTCCTTGTCTGCCTCTCCATCCCTCCTTAACCATCTCTAGGTCTCTCACTCCTTGTCTCATTACCCATCCCTCTCCCCCCTCTATCTCTCTCACCCCTATCTCTCTCCCCATGTCTCTCACCCCTCTCTACCTATGTTGTAGGTCTCTGACCTTTAAGTATTTGAGTCACTCCTTGCTATCCTCTCCATCCCTCCTTAGCCATCTCTACCTCTTCATTATTATCTCTCCTGTTTAATTTCCCTCCCTTCTCTACATCATCACCTCTCTAGCTCTTCCTTCCCTATGTATCTCACTCCCTCCATGTTTTCCTCTCCCTCCATCCCTTCTTACTCATCTACCAATACTTCCCTTTCTCTCTCCCTCTCTTCTATCTCCCACATCTCTCTCCCCCTCACCTCTTTACCTATCCCCTCTCTAGGTCTATCAATCACTCTTTGTCTACCTCTCCATCCCTCCTTAGCCATCTCTAGGTTTTGCACTCCCTGTCTCATTAACCACCCCTCTCCCTCCCCTATCTCTCTCACCCCTATCTCTCCCCCCATGTCTCTCACCCCTCTCTCCCTAGGTTGTTGGTCTCTCACCTCTAAGTATTTGAGTAAATCCTTTCCAGCCTCTCCATCCCTCCTTAGCCACCTCTATCTCTTTGTTCTTCTCTCTCTCCTCTTTAATTTCCCTCCCCTCTCTATGTCATCACCTCTCCAACTCCTCCTTCCTTATGCCTCTCACTCCCTGCATGTCTTCCTCTCCCTTCATTGCTTCTTACTCATCTATCAATACTTCCCTTTCTCTCTCCCTCTCTTCTATCTCTCACCTCTCTCTCCCCCTCACCTCTCTACCTCTCCCCTCTCTAGGTATCTTAGTCACTCCTTGGCTACCTCTCCATCCCTCCTTAGCCATCTCTAGGTTTCTCACTCATCTCATTACCCACCTCTCTCCCCCCTCTATTTCTCTCACCCTATCTCTCCCCCTGTGTATCTCACCCCTCTCTCTCTAGGTTATAGGTCTCTCATCTCTAAGAATTTGAGTCACTTCTTGTCATCCTCTCCATCCCTCCTTAGCGATCTCTACCTCTTTTTTCTTAGATCTCTCTACTCTTCAATTTCCCTCCCCTCTCTACATTATCACCTCTCTAACTCCTTCCCTATGCCTCTCCCTCCATCCATTCTTACTCTACCAATACTTCCACTTATCTCTCCCTCTCTTCTATCTATCACCTCTCTCTTGCCCTCACCTCTCTACCTCTCCCCTCTCTAGGTCTCTCAATCATTTGTACGCTGAATGAAGATACAGATTGCAAAATTGAAATACTTTTGGTTGAGAAGTATAATGGAATTGTTGGAATGTGAAGTTGGAAGTTTTATTAGTTCAAGATTAAAATTGTGGTAGCATGGTTTTTAGATCTACAACATACTTGACTATATTGCATTTGATTTCCAAGTTAGATATTATTGGATTGCATAATATTATAGTAATTGGAGATCATTAATACTAAACAACTTGAATTATTGCTAGTCATTTTTACACATAAATAATAAAATATGATTCAATAATAATAGATATTATAATAAATACAAATAATCATTAGTCGTAGATAACTTGAATTAATGTTGGACATTTTTAAATAGAACACAATGAAATGAAATTAGAATAAAAATATTAGGTTATAAAATCAATCATCGCCATCATTATATTATATAAAAGATTTTATATATATATATATATATATATATATATATATATATATATATATATATATATATATATATATATATATATATATTTATATATATATATATATATATAATTTATATAATTTATTTTATATAATATTATAGATTTTTTGCTATAAATATAATAATTAAATAACTAGATATTAATTTATGAATAAAATTTGATGTTGCATCATGATTGAAAATATAGTTGATACTGATAAGTTAAAGAATAAAATATTAATTGATGTAATTACTTTATTGTAATAGAGAAGTAGCAGCATCGTTGAAAGTATAGTTAGTGGCAACTAGCTAAAAGACTAACAAATATTATTTGCTGAAGTTACCTTACTATGATAATTAATTAAAAAACCTTTATATGAAATGAAATAAAATGATAACTAATTTATTTGTTTATCTGTCAAGTTGAGAAATTTTATACTATAATTGTAGAATGTTATTTTAATTATCATTATAAAATATACATTTTGATTGTATATAATTTGACCTCATATTATAAAATTATCCTTTTATTTATTGTTATTACTCTTGATTTCATGTGTTTGACATTTAGAATTAGACATTAAATAACTAAGAAGAAGTGACCAAAAAAAGCAATAGAGACAAGAGGCCAAATGGCTACAAGTTCTTAATATTACCAAAAAATATATTATAGTATTTTTATATACATAAAATACAATAACTGCATGCAACCATTCTTTTTGATAAGTTCAAGATCACACAAAGCACATGAGTAGAGCATACTCAAATATTTACAAAATCAGACTTCTAAAGACTCACTAAGACTCTAAGACAACTAATGCCCAAACTATCCAATCAACTACTCAATGCCCACAATGGCTATGAATGTGGCCTATTTATAGCCTTATAATGACTCATAGTTACATTGAATATTACCTGTACTAATAGGTAATTTAATTACCACACTTTAATATACACATTTCCTACTTTATTAAAGCAAAGGAGGAATAACATGTCAAGATGGTCGATAGTGTCAGTCCTTGCTTTATTACATCAACTTTATTTATTTTTCCAAACTATTTTATTTTGATAAAACTATAAAAGTGAAGAAGGAATGTCTACCAAAATAAAATTATGGTAGACATTATCTATGCTTATTTTTATGATACCATAATAGACAAAAGACTTTATTTTATATGATGTACAAAGATTCACCATCTTCACATGTAAAGATTTTTAAAGATTTTTCCAGCATATTATAACAAGATTTTGTATAATTTTTTGTACAAGATTTCATGATATCTTTGTACATATCCCCATCTATCATATTTCTCCATCATCACCCACTTTTTTTCTATATAATCTTATCACACTATAAAGGGTGAAATATTTGTTTAGATAGGAAAAATTAATGTATATGGGTCTACCATGTTTACTACATGTAATTATTTAATTATGTACATTATGATGCCACCACACTTGATGCACTATCAACCATGATATCATTCTAAGATACTCCAACAACCAATATATGGAATAAGATGGAGACCTGGTATAGTGAATACATTATCAAACTCTAGAATATTGAATACACAAGTATATTAAAGAGTACTTAATTTTTATTTTTTAGAAAAAAATGAACTAAATTCTTCTAAATTAACTAAGATGTTAGAGGCCTTCTATTTTATGATTCTGATTGCACCGAGACCTTGGATAAATATTTTATGTTGACTCCAATACATCAAGGGAAGGACATGTTCTTAGTTAAACTAATAATGGATTCTATTTTATAAGAACACTTAATATTTTACTAAAACCTGTTAATTGGACATAAATGATAGGTTAAAGAGCGAAAGACACAATTGCACAAATTTTTCTAATATAAGGGAGAACACAAAGAAAATATTGACAAAATCATAATAGACTAAACATATAATAATAAAAAATGGGATCTATAGTAGTCTAAGCATGCATAGCAGGATTAGCATTAGAATGGTTATTCTTCAAATTTTCTTGTTTTTGACTTCTTGAATATTATCTTTGTG
Organism: Sequoia sempervirens; assembly: GCA_007258455.2. Classification (NCBI taxonomy): domain Eukaryota; kingdom Viridiplantae; phylum Streptophyta; class Pinopsida; order Cupressales; family Cupressaceae; genus Sequoia; species Sequoia sempervirens. Next base: position 9,595 of record VDFB02071262.1, read on the forward strand.
AAGGATAGATAATAGTAGGTTCTTCATTAGTTCCTATTGTTTCTTCTTCATCTTCTTTGGAAAAGGAATAACATCTTCCACAATGTTCACAAAAATACTCTTCATTTATAGACTTTCTTGTTTTGTTTCAATACTAGTTTCTTCATCATTAATCACCTCACTATTATACAAATAATTTTCATGATCAACATATGATAAACATTCACCACAAGTACATAAAAATTCCTTTCAAATAATTTTGCATCAAAAGTACCATAGAAATATTGATAATCAACCATTTTCAGATAATGAATTACTAGACTAGATTTGGCATAACTTATAGGGGTTTTCCAAGAGATAAATACTCAATCTACGAGAGAATATTAACAAATGCCAATAGACAACAATAACAAATACAATAATTGATAAATATAATTTGATATGAAAGGCTCAATATCAACTCATAAAGAGTACCTTGATAGTGATAAACACTTCACTAAACCTAGATATAACTCATACAAATATTAGTGATGAATTAAATAATATCCTTGGTTGGTTGGAACTGATACCATTTAGATTTTAGAGGTTATGCAACTAGGTGGAAGTGAGCAAAAATAGTGGAAAAACTTGATGGTTGAATGGATAGGACTTCTTAGTATAATTGAACAAATTTATTACAAGATTATTATATACAAAAATACAAAAACTATATGCAACTATTATTTTTGATACTCAAGACCATGCAAAGCACAATGTATATCATACTCAAATGTTTGTATACTTAGACTTCTAAAGATTCACTAAGACTCTAAGGTAACTAATTCTCAAACTACTCAATGCTTCCAATGACTATGATAGTGGCTTATATTTCTAGCCTTTTAATTACATAATGATCTAGTTACAATGAATATTACATGTCCTAATAGGTATTTTATTTACCACACTTTAATTGACACATGTCCTACTTTATTAAAGAAAAGGAGGAATATCATGCAAAAGAGAGAAAAATAAATAAATGCACTAGTGAAAGAAGGATAGAAGAAGGAATCGATGTGACCCCCCAAGGAATATTTCTATCACACAAGTACAATATATTTCCCATGATACAAGAGATAAAATGGGGATTTGAATCACCCATAAAGAAAGAGATTTTGTGCAAACAATGAAAGCTTGAAGAAAAAACATGATCCACTACCTACAAATAATATTTCTCCCCTTGGGAAGAAAAAAACCCACTGGTGATTGGAGAAGTCATTCTCATTGTATAGACTAGAAATTAGAAATAAACATGTGTAAATCATCAAATGGTAACCACAAAACAATAATATTTAAGCCAATGATTCTAATCTAACAATAGAACAAAAATATGACAAGAAATTTGAATTAAAATAATGCAATTATACCTTCCTATGTCAACAATGATTCATGTCGATTTCTCTTCTCCTTTTCACTTTTGAAGCTTTGTAATGTGGCTCTCAAATTTTCATGTGCACAAATTCAACAAGTTTGGGACGATAATAATGACAAAAAAGTTGAAGACCATGGTTGTTCAAATGAAGAAGCAAATACCAAATTCATAGAAGAAGTTTGCATGATTGACGAACGAGATCAAATAGAAGATCGACGGTCAAGATCGAATGAGACAACTTGCATAGGAAAGTTTCTCATTTTTGAAATGGAAAAATGGAAGAGAAATAGAAGAGATAAGTGAATGGGGAAATATAAATTAGTAAGAGTTAAGTGGAGAAAAATGTGGAAATGGAAGAGTTAAGTGGAGAAAATTAGGGGGAGATAAAAGAGTTGAGTAGAAGAAAGGGTTAGATAATTGAACAATGAAATAGAGCAAATTTTGAAAATAAATAAATAAAATTTATTTATTTTAAAAGTCACATGAATAATTAAATTAAATGATTTAATTAATTATCAAAGAAAGTTAGGTTAAAACGATTAAATAAATAAAAAATATTTATTTAATCAAAGACAAAGATTAGGTTAAGAATTAAATAATTAAAAATAATTATTTGATCAACAAAATGATGAAAATGAAGAATTAGGATAATTAAATAATTAAAATTATTTAATTATGAAAGTAAAAAGAAGAATAGAAATTAGTTTAGATGAAAATTAGGGTTAGACGAGATTAGGTTTAGATGAATATTAATCAGACAATGTTCTCATAGGCTTAGGATAATTTTGAGTGTTTACATTTTACCCCTCTTTGAGATAATGTTTGAAGTAACATTGTTTCCAAGAAAATTCAAGAAATAATCTAACTAGGCATTACTCCAATGTGCCCCGATAGAAGTGAGATTATGATACCCCATCAAGAAATTTGGTGAAAAATCCAAAAATTGAGCCAAATTTGTTGATAAGATGATTTAGTGAATTTAGATAGGAGAAATATTAGCTAGAAGAAAAGGTTAGTAAGAAGTGGAATGGTAAGTTTGATCAATATGAAATAAGGAAATGCTTGATTGATCAGGATGGAATAGAAGCACGTGATTGAGTGAAATGGATGAAGATTGGAAATAGATGGATAGGATAGGTTTTGAACTTTCATTAGTGCACAAATATCATCGTAGAGTGTTTTTATTTTGAAAATAGATAACTCACACGAAGGTATGGGAAGACCAAGGTATAGAAAGTTATCCATTTGCATAGATAGACACAATGTAGACAAGGAATACCATGGCTTGTACAAGGAACTTAATTTCCCCAGCCATATTGTCAAAACAAACCACAAAAAAAAATCAAAGATAAAAACTCATGATCCATCCTCACTCCTCTAATCATTTGTGGATATCCTTGAGTATCATAGGAATCATGGAAAAAGATAAATCATACAAAAGCTAAGACTCATTGGACCAAACAATTAAACAACCATTTAGATCTTCTTGCCAAAGATGAGAATCATAGAAAGAGTGTCTAGTTTCAGGAATGGTACACCTCATATAAGATGATTGGTCTAGTTTTGAGGATGCAACAACCTATATAAGATAAGTAATAGATGATGAAGATAGATTATGTTGATAGAATTGAAGAATTATGCCTAGTTTCAAGAATGAAGCACCTCATATAGGACGTATGGTTTGGTTTTGAGGGATGCAACAACCTATATAAGACAAATGATAAGTGATGGAAATTAGATAGTGATGATAGAAATTGATCAGGTAGGCTTGAAGACTAGTTTGATATTTTTTTTGTTATGTTGTGATTTGTTAAGATCAATGTTGGAAGGGTGTTGTGTTTGCGTCTGATCAAAGTGTCAGTCTTAGCAAAGGACAATTTATCATGGAAAGTGGATAGTGATGGGTTTAAAGCTTATTATGGATTGGTATGGAATGTGAGATTTTGTTATGGATGGTATACTATAGGGACCACAAAAAATGCATGTGAAAGATAGACACAAACAAGTGAGCAAGCATGTATAAGGATACAAAGATAAGCATGATCTTGCTCCTAGTCAAGCTAAAAACCAATTGATTGATAATGATGATGATTGATTGATGATTGATTGATGATATAGGAAGAACACATATTGAAAATGACATGAGTACTAGGAAAGACATATTTTGATGATGATAGTGTGACTAAAGGATCAAGGTTCAAGGTTGGGAACAAAACCAAGGAATGTTTTGGATGATGTGCTAGATTGCATAGTAAGTCTATACGAATTAGGATTATTGCATTCAAAATGACTTCTCTTTTAGGATTGGATAAGATATGGATGGATGTTGGATAAGTGTATTGGAAGCTTAGAACCAATGACAAGGGAAAACCAAGTCTTGTGACATAAGGATAATTAGATGGAGGATTTAGAATATGAAAGAATAATAAATTGTTTTGGTAAAGGATATGAGACAAGGATTATTGGATGGAGGATTTAGGATATGATATCCAAGGACTATTTCACATAGGAATAAATTATTTTCTCCAAGATATGGGTTTGGATAGTGTTATGTAGGCAATGTCATGATATTTTGAAATATCCCAACTAGGATCTGCCCTTAAAATCTTATTTCAAAACTCAAAATTCTACCCTAATTTTCTACACTTTTATTTTTTGCTCAAAACCCTACATTTTGATATGATTTTCTAAATTTCAAACAAACATGAACATCAAACATATATGCCTCCAAATTCTTAAAAAATATAGAAAATATATTTATCTTTCCAAGCATGAACATAACTAACAATGAACAACAACAAAATGATCACAAGTAAATGAAACAAATCTGATTTCAAATTGTCTCAACTATTGCTACAACTCATAATTATTGTCTATGTAAAGTACACAAAATGGGCTCAAAAATTCCTAGAATTAACCCAAAAATCTATTTCTACAAGTCAAGTCTAAATACATACCAAAATGCATAAGAATGTTGCTTCAAATATGCCCTAACTGGGTGAACTACTCTAGCTATGCAAAGATGCCAAAAAAGTATGCAAAATGGGAATGATGATGCCTCCAAACCCTACCATGAGGTGAGTTGGTTTGTTTTTCTAAAAATGAGGGTTTGAAACCCTTGTAATGCACATAAATGACCTCCAAACCCTAGTCACCTCTTCTCCAAATGTGGCACTCCACTCTAGGGTGAAACCATAGGGTAAAAAAATGCAAAATGTATCTTCAAAATGATACTCAAATTGATCTACAAATCTGAATATTACTTTCTATCGGACCTTAATCCTTCATAAAACACTATTGAAGCACAAGTAGACCTCTATCATGAAGTACTCCCAAGATGAGATAGGGTTTTCATCCAACTGATGTAGGAGCATCCAGGGATACCAATCAATCTTTCATCCCCAAAAAGATATTTAAATTTTGCCATTTTGATTTATTTTATTTTGGTTTGTTGGTGGCATCTTGCAAGCAACAATTTCAATTATTTTAAAATCTTCTCAAATGTAAAAATCTTCTGGGTGAATTTGAATTTAATTCCAATTCAAATTGGAAGTGCTAGGAGGTGTGAATTAATGTTGAGAGTTAAAAAATCCCACACCTAGGCATGAGGTAGCTATTATTGGGTGATGTAACTCCATAATACATTTTTTTTAAATGCATTGAAATAATGATAAGAGTTGCAGGTGCCAGAAAAAGAGGTAGTGGAGTGGGATTGTGGATAAGAAAATTGGGGAAAATGAATTGATTTTTGTAGGAAAAATTGAATAAGGGAGGTTTCCCATGCCTAAGAGGAAATACTGAGCAATTTGGATGTTTGACTAGCATTTTTTGGGGGAGGAGGAGATTGTCTAGGTCATGACTATGAGACCCAGTTTCAGTAAATCAAGCATAACTTTCTCATATGGTAACAAAATCAAGAATTTCAAAATGATCCGGAAAGATAAGAACAAGGCACACCAAACCCAAAAGGAGTTTTAAAATATTCATGATAATAAAAGAGAAGTGATGGAAAAAATTGACAGGTTTGTGGAATTGTAGTGATTCTTGCTTGTAGAATTGATTTCAATTTAGCTTATGTAATGCCAGTATCATGTGTAGTTGTTGTGGATGCACATTGTATGTAAAAATAAAATTATTCAATTTGAATGAAGAATATTTGGTTATACTTTCTATAAAAAAAGTTGTTGCAAATGTTTTTAATTTTTGAAGTAAGATTGTTGGTGGTGTTATGGATGCTTGGATGGGTTGTTTGACAAAACCCCCCATCCTTGTACTACATCAAATGGCATCAAAGCAGGAAGATTGGTTGGGAGGTGTTGCAACAATAATTTAATTTATTTGATATGCATTGAGAGAAAATTGAAGGATTTAGGTTTGTCAGAATGTGTGAGTGTGAGTTTTGTTGCAGGTATGGAAGATGACTTGTGACTTTATCCTCTAGTAGAGGTTAAGTCTAGGTAGAAGGTGCATGAGAGAGAGGCGTGTCTTCCAAAAATTGTCTGTTGGGTAGAGGATAAGAAAGAGCAAAATTGTTGCAATGAGGACTTGTAACTACAGAGGGACTTGTGAGTCTCTAAAATGGCTTTGAAGAAGAAGACAAGATGAGTCATTAGAAGACATGTGAGAATGCTATTTTGGGAAGAGTATTGGGAAAATTTGAGAGAAAAGAAGCTCTTTGTAGAGTTGAAAAAGATAGAAGTGAGATTGGATGCCCTTGAGGAAAGCTTGGGAATAAAGAAACAAGCTACAGTTGAGGAAAATCAAAAAATAGATGAAGTTGAGTTTCATTGTTTGTTTCATAATAAATTTGAAAGTAATGGTTTGTGTGCAGGAGATGAAGAAAGAAAAGAATTTGTAATACAGGAGAATGAAGAGAAGAAAGAGGAAAATTAGAGGTTTGACAAAGACGACAATGAAAAGGAGAATGTTGAAATGCAGTGTTGCAGCCCTATGATGGAAAAATAATGGAAAGAAAGTCATGTGGTAGTAGTCCACACCAATGTAGATGAAAGAAAACAAGGAAAGAAGAAAGGTACAAGGAAAGAATTGAGAAAGAAAGAGGTATCAATAAATGTGCATCTTGTTGATGAAATAAAAGAGAAAAAAATGAAATTGCATGCATAGAAAAAAAAGGTTACAACAGCTAAAATAGAGGTATTATCTCCTTCTTTTGAGTTTTACAAAGTAAACATTGATTTGCATAAAGAAAAGATAAAGGAATATGGTGATTGTGAAGTTGGGGCAGCAATAGAGAAGGAAGAAAACATCCAGGTAAATATTCATCCATATGATATTTGTGAAAGAAAATTTGATTTGAAAGAGATAGATGAATTTGTGCTTGAAAATGATAGTATTGTTGTAGAAGATAACCATAAAGTTGCAAAAAAGTTTGGTCCATTGAAGGGCTTGGAAACATTAGAATTTTTGGAAAACAGAGTGAAGAAGAGTTTATGGGGAAGAAAGTGAATAAGGAAATTGAAGGAGAAACAATAAATGAAGAAGAAGGTGACTTATTAATGCAGATTGCAGTAGTAGAGAAGGAGTGGCTTGCGTTAACAATAGGTGAAACAAAAGCTGCAACAAACATTGAGGTAAAGTTTGAATTTTTAGAAATATTTTCTAATAAAGAAGAGGTTGATTTATATGAAAATGATGTGGTTTACAATAATGGATATGATATTGATACACTAGTAGAGAAAGAGGAGAAGATTGGGATATTTGTTGATTTTTCAAATTTTGTTGAAGTTGATGTTCAAACTTATTTGTATTTTAATGAGTTGGTGAAATAAGGTGAAATGGGAAAGATGGTTATGGGCAGAAATAACAAGTTACAAATTGAAAAATAGAAAGGTATGTTAAACTTTATTGACATAGAAGAAGACGAGGATGAAGGAATACAAGGTGTTGAGGTTGATGAAGTAGGGTAGAAAGAAGAACTCTGGTATAGTAAAGTGAATTTCATGAAGGGAAAAAGGAGAATGGGGATGAAGGAAGGAAGAAATAAGAAGTTTCAGAGTAGCGTGAAGAAAAAAAACAGGTAGATAAGCAGGAAAGATGGTTGAAGAACATGCATTGAATCTTTAAATGTTCATGAGCTCCAACTCATGGAACATTTCTTCTTACCTCGAGTGTTTGATGCAAGAGAATCCAGGGGTACCAAGTAATCTTGCATCCCCAAAAACATATTTAATTTTTTTCATTTGGATTTTATTTTGGTTTGTTGGTGGCATCTTGTAGGCAACAATTTCAATTATTTTAAAATCTCCTCAAATGTAAAAATGTTCTGGATGAATTTGAATTTAATTCCAATTCAAATTGGAAGTTCTAGGAGGTTTGAATTAATGTTGAGAGTTACAAAATCCCACGCCTAGGAATTAGGGAGCTATTATTGGGTGATGTAACTCCATAATACATTTTAAAAAAATTGCATTGAAATAATGATAAGAGTTGCAGGTGCCAAAAAAAGAGGTAGTGGAGTGGGATTGTGGATAAGAAAAATAGGGAAAATGAATTGTTTTTTGCAGGAAAAATTGAATGAGGGAGGTTTCCCATGCCTAAGAGGGAATAATGAGCAATTTGATGTTTGACTAGCATTTTTTGGGGAAGAGGAGATTGTTTGGGTCATGACTATGAGATCCAATTTCAGTAAATCAGGCATAACTTTCTCATATGGTAACGAAATCAAGAATTTCAAAGTGATCCGAAAATTTGAGAATGAGGCACACCAAACCCAGAAGGAATTTTAAAAGATTCATGATAATCAAAGAGCAGTGATGGACAAAAGTGACAGGTTTGTGGAATTGCAGTGATTTTTACCTGTAGAATTGATTTCAATTTAGCTTATGGAATTTCAGTAGCAGGTGCCAAAAAAAGAGGTAGTGGAGTGGGATTGTGGATAAGAAAAATAGGGAAAATGAATTGTTTTTTGCAAGAAAAATTGAATGAGGGAGGTTTCCCATGCCTAAGAGGGAATAATGAGCAATTTGGATGTTTGACTGGCATTTTTTGGGGAAGGAGGAGATTGTTTGGGTCATGACTGTGAGACCCAATTTCAGTAAATCAGGCATAACTTTCTCATATGGTAACGAAATCAAGAATTTCAAAGTGATCCAGAAATTTGAGAACGAGGCACACCAAACCTAGAAGGCATTTTAAAAGATTCATGATAATCAAAAAGAAATGATGGACAAAAGTGACAGGTTTCTGGAATTATAGTGATTTTTACCTGTAGAATTGATTTCAATTTAGCTTATGGAATTTTAGTAGCAGGTGCCAAAAAAAGAGGTAGTGGAGTGGGATTGTGGATAAGAAAAATAGGGAAAATGAATTGTTTTTTGCAGGAAAAATTGAATGAGGGAGGTTTCCCATGCCTAAGAGGGAATAATGAGCAATTTGGATGTTTGACTAGCATTTTTTGGGGAAGGAGGAGATTGTTTGGGTCATGACTGTGAGACCCAATTTCAGTAAATCAGGCATAACTTTCTCATATGGTAATGAAATCAATAATTTCAAAGTGATCCGAAAATTTGAGAATGAGGCACAGCAAACCCAGAAGGCATTTTAAAAGATTCATGATAATCAAAGAGCAGTGATGGACAAAAGTGGCAGGTTTCTGGAATTGTAGTGATTTTTACCTGTAGAATTGATTTCAATTTAGCTTATGGAATTGCAGTAGCATATGTAGTTTTTGTGGCTACACATTGTATGTAAAAATAAAATTATTCAATTTGAATGAAGAAGATTTGGTTATATTTTCTATAAAAGAAAATTTGTTGCAAATGTTTTTAATTTTTGAAGTAAGATTATTTGTGGTGTTATGGCTGCTTGGATGGGTTGTTTGAAAAAACCCCCCATCCTTGTACTGCATCACCAACTCACCAAAAATTTACAATAGTTTTCATCCTTGGAATGATTGCAAACTCATCTCCTTCATTCTTTTGATGAGTAGCATGTTCAATCTCTTGACCATGGCTTCCTCTATCCATTGGCACCACCTTGTAGATTGTAAATTCACTTCTGGACTCGGCCAAGCAACCCCCATTAGGTTTTGAGGCCCTAATCGTGGAATGGAAAACTTTGAAAGGGTGGGGACCTTACTAGCAGAGAGGTCCCAAACTATTTTTGGAACCATTTTCCTTCCTCTATGATAATTTCTAGTTCATCCAAGCATGAACTACCTCGGATAATTTCAACACAGATTCTCACTTGAGCCTTCATTTCTCTATGAAGTAAGGCTTTATCTACATCAATATAAAGTCCCCAATTGATTTCCTATCAGACTTAGGACCTCCTCATCCCAATATTTTGATGGAAAATTGTACATATTTATGTTGGAGTGAAGTAGACACTGAGAGGGGGGGTGAATCAATGTCTAAAACAAATTTCAACTTTTTCCTTCAAACAAAATTGAATAATTTATGATCTTAATATTTCAATGATAAATACATTCATGAATTGAATGCAATCATTAAAGAACTGAAATAAGAAATATTAAAGCAAACCAAAGATCATCATAGTCTTGAAATGTTATCACGTCAAAGAAATCAAACCATAAGACAAAAAATTTGACAAGTGGAAAACCATCTAGGGGTAGAAAAACCACTCTAGAAATGATGCCTCACTAGCTTAATCTGAAAAACTTTTTGTTTACAATGCCTCACTGGCAATACTATTTCATCGATAGATTTTAAATGCCTCACTAGCAATACTATCTCACCAATAGATTTCAAATGCCTCACTGGCAATAAAACAATACCTCACTAGAAAAAATGGCCTCACTGACCAAAGAACCTCACTAGTTAAAAGAATGCCTCACTGGCATACACACATTTGCTTCACTGGCAATGATCAATCTATCTCACTGACTTGATCATTTACAACTTTCACATCAAAGGATTCTTCAAATAACAATATAGAGTATAATCTCTATTTCTCTATGAAACATTTCTTGTTTGTCTCATTTATATTGGAGACACAAGAATCTATATGTAGATAAAAACAAGTGCAACCAGCACTTGAAGTGCTTTCAATATTAAATAATCATTCCTCTATAATTTTTTTCAAAATAAATCGAATACAGTTTCAATATTAAACTGAAGCTTCAATATATACCATAAATGATCATCTCTATCAGAAAATATATGCTTTCAAGTTATTCCTCTTTCAAACTTCACCCACCGAATGCCAAAATGTGCATCCATTTTATAGAATGAAATAGTAGTTACCACAATCATGTTGAACAAGTAGCTGTCGACCCTTTTTCATTGAAGACCTTCTAACCAAATCATAGACCATATACAATTTTCCAAGAAACTTTGTTGATAGGTATAGAAACATTTAGACAATAGTACCAAGTTGACACACAAATAAATGCAAGACACAACATAGGGTTTTACCAGAAAGACATTACCACTTAAAAAGCATGAAGTCGACACCACTTTGAAAGCTTTAAAGAAGGCTTTCAAAAACCTGAAACCAATTTTTGCCAAGTCCAACCACCATACTACCTCTTCCCTTCATCGTTCACCATGCTTCCACAAACTTCCCTAACTTCTTGTCGCCTTGTGTTTTCCAAATGATATCGTTTAGGGAACAATCATTGTGTCAGTGATCAAAATACATTCCTTAGACAATGAAAATCCAAAAACTCATACTCATAAGTATGTCGAAAATAATAAAGATGAGCTTCGGTTATATTTTTCTTTTCCACTTTTATGTCATATACTTCATGCCACTTTTTAGTGCCCATGATAAGGTTTATTAACCTTATATTAGTAATGTCTTCCAAAGACCATGCTTTAGGATATGTCAATGTCTTTATCATCTTATCATTATTTGCACATATAAAATGGAGGAAATATAAGTGACAAATCTTATAATGAAGCCTCATAAATATACCTCGTTGGTGTGTTCATCATTTAAATGTCTCCTTGTCAACAACATAATCAATAAAAGATATATACATCAAGGTTTGTACAATAAGTACCATTCTCCTACCTTATAACTCTATAATAATGCTTGTTGAATGGCCCCAAGTGCTCAGCTCAAGACTTTAACAATTATTTCTGCCTTAGACACAAATTAATGATAACCAACCTTATATTACCCGTGACAAATAAAACAATGAAACCATTAAGCTTCAAGATGAAATGAAAAGAAAATAAGGTGCCTTGTGACCATTGACCACACAAGAAAGCATTAGCCATAACATGCTCATGAAGGTGCTCTCACATACATTCCAATACCAAACCAATGCTTGAAGAAGCCAACCAAGCTGTCATTGTAATAAACATCATGCATTGTCATACTAAACCCAAACATGTCACAAATGAAGAGAATATGTCATCAACATGTATTGAAATGCTAAGTGATGTTACAGTCTGTATTCCTGTCAAATACCTAAAATTTGGTGTCTTTGTGTGTCTTTGACATCAAGGGCAACAATTGCAACAACTAAGAGGGCCAACAAACTCCCCCTTTGGCCTTGATGGAAAAACACCAAAGCTCTATCCCCCTTTTTGCATCAAGAGACAAAGGAATACAAAATAATACATGAAGCAAATGTAACATAGTAGGAAATGGAACAATAGATCCTGTAGTAGTCACCAAATCCTTGCAATTGAACTCAAATCATGGAACAACAACATTCCAAGAATATGCCCATGATATATAGAAGCAAAGACAATACAAGAGGAATCCTGATATCCATCATGAAGGGCAACAACTGCAGGCTACCTCATTAACTATTGTACTAAAATGTCACTGAGCCATGCACATAACCTGCCCTACTATAAGCCATAGAAACAGTCTGATCAAGCTGTGAATTTTAAATTTCAAATACCAAGCAAGTGATAAACAAAGTCAAATATATCATTGTTCAATAGATTATGCATTGTTATACCATTAAAAAAAAAATGTACAATGCCCCTGATAATCCACTATCAAAAAGCACCAGAAATCTAACCAATTTGACAAAAATGTTGTAAGATAACCAAGAATGAATATATGGTAACAATACCAATAATACCAACATCAATAGGGGTAATATTAAGCATGACAAGCTCCCCCTAACCCCATGGAGTGAGTGAGATTCATAATATACACTATCATTGATAGAACAAAAAAACTCTTGCATTGTACTGCCACTATCCAAGCAACCTTTCAAAGATCCATATCCAAAACTCAAACCAAGGCTAACTGTCACTATGTGTCAATATTAGAAAACAAAGCATTGTTATCCAATATCAATGTTTCATCTTTCCCTTTGTCACAGAGATATTACTTTCTCTCCCTACAAGTAACATTGGTCAAAGCCACAATAATGTTCAAGCAACCTTCAACAGATCATCATTAAGACCGTATCTAAAAACTGAGCCCTTCTCATCTTTTGACAATAATTTCAAAGAAGCTACAAGGAAGGATCAGTATCACCAGGCAGTAGGATATCCATTGACTACAAGTAACATTGAAAGTTCTGCAAGACTCTTGTGCTATTGTTTTCATGCAAATACACCAGGCATCTATACCAAGCAGTTGTGATACATTATCATCAAATAAAGTTCCAAGGACCACCCCAGAGCAAGGTTCCAAAGACCATTTCACTCTGCATGGTAAAAAAAACATCACTATAAATCCACTGCTCATGTCACAAAACTTAAACAAAACATGCTTGATATACTCTGTTAAGGTCAAGTACCAATAAACTGTCAAAAACAAGTGTTGTCACTGTCCAATCAAGAATATTCACTGTCAGCATTATTCTTTTATTAAAATTGTAATAATTTGAAATACTTGACACATACTGTCATCTTTCAAAAATAAATACCACTGTGCATATACATTATCCTGTACTAACATAATAGACTATCAAGTCTAGAACAGTACCAACAAAACATACAAGATTCACAATAAAAGGTATTGTCTTAAGAAAAACAAGGGTATTGTCATTCATTGTGTCTACGGTAGCTATGAAGCATGAAATTGTTCCTTAATACTCCAAGGATGTGAAAAAAAATCATCAATAGTAGTGTACATTCATCATTACCTAACTCATTAGAATTTAAGGAATGATCCACATTTTTCTTCTTGCTTTCTCCAATCTGTAGAAGCAACATAGCCTTCCTTGCTCGTAGATACCTTCAATGCTTCCTTGCAAGTCCTCTTGTTCATCTCAGAATTTTCCATTGGTATTATAGATGTCTGAGAGGTTGCATCCAATGTTGTGCGTGATTCCATGTAGAAAGAAGATTAGAAACACTATAAGATATAAATAAATTTCTCACTATCATCAAGGTTTTGGCAAGGGTTTAGGAAAGAGTTTTCAACATTGATAACCTATGTCCTTTGATCTCTAAGCATGTAAACTAACTCCTTGAACTTTCAATGAGGACAAACTTCAAGAATAAATATAATGTATATACCATTTAACACAAGGAACTTATAGAAGGATTTTATGCTTGACGACTCATAAGTTTTGACAGGGTTTAAACATAGAAAAATAAGATTTAAAAAATATTTAGTTGTAGGATTTTTCAACATAGTCTCATGTGCTTGTTTCATGCCAACTATCACATATGCATATTTTCCAGAAAAATGCATAAAAAAATTATCCCCAAAATGCATATGGCATTAAAGACCATGAACACTTCCTTTTTACAATGATACAATTTGAAAGAAAGAAATAGACCTAACCTTATAGTCATTATGCACCTGGGTGTTTAGGGTGTTCAAAATGTCAATATGTATGTCCATTCCCTATAATTGCACCTCTTTGGCCCTATCTTCACTTCTCTGAAATACATGTCTGAGCATGCCCCTATAAGACTCCTTTTGCTTACTTACATCACTTTCCACTCTTACAGTCTCTAGCCTCCCCTAAAGAATTTCCTTCAAATATTAATTTTTCACAAAGTGTTTTTAACTTTTAGAGATATCCTTTAAGTAGAGTATGTAGGTTATCTTCATTATCTCTTAGTAGGAACACCTTCAAACTATATTCTTTGGTGTATACTTATCACTGTCATCTGTGATCAAAGTATTATGCATTTAAACCATCAATTCCTGCACAAAAACACATAAAATGCCATACCTCAGACCTTTGTATTTACATCTCTTGCTCAATATAGACCACCATAAACTATCCTACCAACAACAACACGTCATTATACCATATACAACACACATTTTTTCAAAGAAAATAATGTTAATTCATTGATCATCAACCAGATCACTCCATACTCCAATATGCAGATTAAAATAGCA
>VDFB02071264.1:0-32627 GCA_007258455.2 Sequoia sempervirens
CTACTTCCTCTGTGTTTTGGCGCCAGCAAGAAGAAAAATCAGGTTTTTAAAATGAATTCATATTTAATGCATATGTCATATTTATATATTGTAAAAGCTCTAGAATGATAATAAAATGATGCGCCCATAGTCTCTGAGCATTTTTGAGCTTATTCCATGCATTTAGAATTTTTATTGAATTTTCAAGCAATTATTTAGAAAATCGCAGCTTCTTGCATTATTGCAAAAAATCACAAAAACACAAAAACACAAAAAATTGCAAAAACAAACTTTCAGTCAGGGTTTCGGGGTTGAGAACCACCAGGGTTCTTACACCTATCCTCCAAAGAGACTTTGCATTTCATTTCATTCAATTCAGAGATATATTGAAAGAGTTATGAGCATTTCATTGTTTTACAGGTTGCTGGTTTACAGTTTCAGTTTGCTGGTTTTTATTATCAGACTTCAATAAGTTCAGAATTTGGCTTCAATTTCAGTCTTTGAGAGTTATATAAACTAGCTAAATTCATCCTTCACATATTTGCATTCATTCTTCTATTGTAACACTTGTAATTTGCAGTTTTTCTTAATTGTAAGGTTGAGAATTAGTAGTACTAATCCAACCATTTATTTACTACATTTACTTGTGATCTTTAATGCAAATATCATAACCCCTGGATGGTTTACCGCCAGTGTGGAGGAATCTGATTTGTATTTACTTTCTATCACCCACTATTAAGTGGAGAATTCCCACTGTTTAGTGGATGCCCGCCGCAGCGGAGGAATTAGTCTGGATTATGTCGTTTCCTTCCCCCCACTATTTAAGTGGTTGAGCAGATATCTTCATGGCTGGTTATCCGCCTATTTGTTTCAATTTTTCAATTAATAACTTCGTCATATGTTAGCACCTTGCCCTCAGTGGGATCTTGAGTGCACATTCTTGATGTTGAGTTTGTTTCATTTCAAGTACTGTTCTTTAATTTCTCCGCCATATGACAACACCTATCCTTCCTTGGGATTGAGTGTGCATTCTTGGCGTTGAGTTCTTTCAAGCTTGGATTTCAGTTTTGATGCTAACATTAATCCATTGGCGTAGTGTTGGATTGTGTGTGAAAATCTATTGAAAAAAATTGGTTGGCATATTTAAGAAGCTATCTACTCTTGGAAAACACATTTGGTTTTCAAGGCAAAGATAGAGGAAACGATGGCATCAGAATTGGCTAAGAGTAGAGAGCACATCACTAGTGCACTTCGGTCTGTGAGAACCTTAGTATCTCGCTTACCGTGCCGGTATCAGATTGAGAGTGGTGCGTATGTTGAGCTTACTAATGTACAATTAGAGCTCCAGGCACTCTTTCATAGTATTTTCAGTGGGGAGACCGTTGGCTGTAAGATTAATCAGCTTACAGTCATGTCAGCATTGTTTGATGAAGCAACCAGGAGCAGAGGTGAACTTCAGTCCCAGATCACAACTAGTGAGGACATGCTACACAGACATAGCGTACTTTGGCAGAGTATCAGTGCTCCAAACAGTGATACAGCTAACAATCTCATTGAGGGATTGGTTGCTCGAGATCACGGCCAGTAGACTTCAGTTCCCACCTCTCAGGATAGACATTACACACAGGAGTTAAACTTGGTGTTACCTTTTCAAGTTAACTCGCTGTATCATCTCATGCATGTCTATTCTAGGATTATCTTTATTCACTTGGAGTTGTATTTAGGGTTTACGTTAATTGACGGTAGTGTTCCAATTAACTTGCTTTCAATAAGGACGTGCATGCTTACACATTGTCCATTTTAGATTAATTGTACCAATTAACTGATGGTAGTTTTCCAATTAACTGTATAGTTTGCTTTATTAGGGTTTAGCAATAAATCTTGCATGCATTGCAAGACTGTAGTTGACTCAAGGTGATTTTAGGGTTCCCTACACCTTTGATGTCTATAAATAAGAGCTTTTGCTCATTTGTACATAACTTTTTGCAGGAAATATATGTTGCGCCTACCTTGCCTGTAATATTACTTGTTCTGTATCTGTTCATGAGTATTTACTGTTATGATGAATTGTTATGCCACTTGGGTTTCATGCAATTATGATGGTGAATGCTTGCCTTAGTTAGATATAGTGGCTAGTTCGATCGTAGATTGTATGTGTGTCTCGCTTATGCAATTTATTGTCCTAGTTGGCTATCCTTTATGTTTCATGTTCAATAAACTCGTTCAGATTGAGCTGATAGTTGCACCACCTTGCCTTCAAGTTGAGAATCTGTACTTGGTTATCGTGTGATGTGTGTATTCAATAAACCTATTCGAATTGAGCTGATAGTTGCGCCACCTTGCCTTCAAGTTGAGAATCCGTACTTGGTTTATCGTTTGATCATGATGTGTGTGAATAATAAGCCTATTCAGACAAGCAGATAGTCGCGCCACTTTTCCTTCACGTTGTGAGTCTGTACCCGGTTTATCGTCTAATAATCGTTTCCACTCCGTTTCCTCATGCTCTGAATTCTTGAGGGGATTGGATAGTATAAGCTTTAGTTTTGTGTGTTGTAGTTAAGTCTTGCGAAACCAGAAAATACTTAGCTGCAACGTATAGAGTTTTTCTTAAACCTTGTGCCTCTTACAGCTAAGACAAAAAGACAGGATATAGTTTAGTTTACTTTTCAAGCATTTTTGTCCGCACAAAGAGGGAGCTTCCCCTCCTAATTTGAAGAGCACTCATCACGTAGTGTGCATAGCTATTCGTACCAACTTGCACTCCAGAGGTGTTAGTTGTTACGCCAACACTTTTATAGCTTTTTTGTTGCTTTTTCATTTCCTTTCTTTTGTGGCCCATTTAAAAGTTGATCCTTTTTTAACTTCACCCTTCTTCAAATCCAACCCCACTTTTGTCACTTGTGGGATTTTGGTCATTTATGATTTTATCCAAAATTTTTGAACTTCTCACATTCTTCAATTCTCGATTGAATTGTGCCACGGTCTTTTCCAACTCCTTCTTTAGTGATATAATCTCGGATTCTAACTTTTCACAATTTTCTTCCCTTTCCTTTAACTTAGTTTTCATCCCTTCCTCAATCCTTTTTTCTTCTTTATACTCAACTTTTAGATCTAGGATTATTTTCTTGGCTTCTTCCTCATTCCTTTTTGCTTCTTCATATTGTAGTTTTATGTTCACAATTGTCTTCTTGGCATTTTCAAGGGCTTGTGATATCTTTGCTTTGGATTCACCTTCTTCTTGAATTTTTTATTTTAGACACATATTTCTTCTTTTAAGTGAATGAATTTCATTATACACTTAGTGAATTTCTTCCTCAAGATCCACTTCATCATCCTCATTCTCATCTTCCACATCCCCTTTATCCTCTATTGCCATGAATAGTATCTCATCTTGATCTCTGTAAAATTCATCATCACTTTCTTCCGATCCGTCATCAATATCATTGGAGTAAAGGATCCTCTTTTGACTCTAGAAGTTATTGTCTCTCTCGAATTGGTTTCAATTATATCTCTTCCTTGGTTGTTGGTATCCTCTTCCTCAATTCATAAAGTAATCTTCTTCACTGTCGTTGTTCTCCATCTTCCCCTACAGACACTTAGAAGCAAAATTTCCTAGTCTACCACAATTAAAACATACAATAGAAGACTTACCTAGATACTTGCGCCCTTCTTCGGCCTCCTCATGAAGTGAGCTTCTTCTCCATCTATCTCGCCAAATTCATCATTAGGTTAATGTACCTTGTCCTTTCCTCTTTGAGCTACCTTGAAAGCTACCTCTCTCTTTAATGATTTATCTTCAACCCTCATTTCGTAGGTAGTTAGGGTGCCTTGCAAATCATCCTTGGGTCAATTTATCCAATTCTCTCATTTCTTCGATTGTAGAGATTTTAGAATCAAACCTCATAGGTAGAGATCTCAATATTTTTTGTACAATAGTCGCTTCATTGATGTTCTCACCAAGTCCCACCATGGTGTTAAACAATTTCATTGGCTTGAAGAAAATATTCAGTTATGTTCTCTTCTGCTTTCTATAATATCCCTTGAGAAATTTGGCCTTAAATTGCTGATTTGACTCTTAAGGAATATAGTCAAACACTTTGCTTGCAACCTCAATACTGCTGGTTATTGTTTTCAATTTGTCTTGAATTGCTTTTGATGAAAGAAAATGAAATATAATTGCTCTCCAAATGATTCTAAGCAATTGCCAACTGACTTAAGATGACATGAAATATGTTTTTGTACTTTCTAAGGCATAAACATGACTGAAAATGACATCCACAGCTATCAGGCATTTAATCAAATACTTCTCATGCAAACTTTATGTGCAAATGATCGCTTACAGCTAATGGCATTTCGTCATACACTTTGTATGCAATCTTCTACAAGC
Source organism: Sequoia sempervirens (assembly GCA_007258455.2). Classification (NCBI taxonomy): domain Eukaryota; kingdom Viridiplantae; phylum Streptophyta; class Pinopsida; order Cupressales; family Cupressaceae; genus Sequoia; species Sequoia sempervirens. The sequence goes on from VDFB02071264.1 coordinate 4,367, forward strand.
TGATATGAATGTAACTTGGCATTTAGACAAATAGTTTGCAGCCAACTTCCACTTCTATTTGATAAATGCAATGAGATACAAATCTTGAAATGAGTACATGTGATGCCAATTCAACTCTCCTTATACCAAAAATAATGAAGACACTGGAAAACCAAACCAAACACTGGAAAACCAAACTAGACACTAGAAAACCAAACTAGATGTTGGAAAACCAAACCTTACAAATAATTAACTTAATGATTTCTCCTTATTGCTCCAAATCAGGGACATGAAGTCCTCCCTTCCCAAAGATTGCTCGTCCTCAAGCAATCCGCACTGCCAATCCATCACAATTGCTACGAACCACCTGGATCCCAAATGATCCAGCAACATGTGCAAACCCTTAACTTTTGAATGTAGTTGGAACCTAAGATACTATCAAACTCTATCAATCAATGAAGCCAATCACCCAACAATGAAATCCTTGGATCCCAACTCTGTAAATCAACTCCATCATGCACACTCCAAGTATTGTCCTGATACACCTCAAATATCTTGCTTAGATCCCATGGATATACTAGAAGTCCTCCAAACTCTCCTCCAACTAACTTTTGTTGTGTCACTATGATACCTCCCCCTAAAATCCAATCTAACCAAACCTCAAACTCCTGCTACTAGAAATATCCAATTGGAGGAATCAAAGTGAAAGACCTGACAAAATTGGACTCATAATCTGGAATTTGAAACATATCATACCAAAGTGAATCTAAATTCAACCCAACTCTCTACATCATCAAATCCTACGCATGTGGGCTGACTGTAAATTGATGTGCACACCTCAAGATACAATCGAGATGAAACTCCCCTGACAAAGAACCCCTAGTGACCTCAAGCTCTTGAGAGAGCTTGTCAGCTTTCCCTTCTCGCATCAAATCATCTAAGTGAATCTCAACAAGGTTAAGAAGGTGGTCATGATCTGAAAGAATGTTCAAATAATTTGACTTCATTGTCTCCATACCTTCTTTGATAACCTGCAAATCATCATGAGAAGACTCTGCTCCAATCCCCTTTTGTCTTCCCTCTAACTGGACTTCCCAAAGATGATCCTCAATCCATTTGTGCATCCTGTCATGATGAGATAATGTTTGCAATAATATCATCCTCCTTCACCTTCAACTAAGTCTCCAAGCTATGAAGACTATTCTCATCCTTATCAACCTCATCACCATTATTAGAACAATGTGCCTTTTTAGATTCATCCTCTCTTTGAATAAAGAGTCTTCTAATGTTATCTATCATTTTTTGCCTTGCTATGTTGATGAGATTGATCTTTTCTTTGACTTCTTGAAGATGCTATCTTGCATTGGCAGCCACTAATTTAGCCTCTTTGGCTTTTTAAATCCATTTTTCATTCATCTTTTCGGACCTCTTTACCTCTTCCATGCCAAAATATACAAAATCAGTCCTCTTATGCTTGATATCTTCATGTTTATCAATTGATGTAGGGTTTCCATCAATGGGTGATATCATATCATTGACTTTCTCATGATCAAAGGCTCCTATCTCATGAGAATGATGGGACATAATGCTGCTGTCCTCAAACAGATCAGTAATGACATCATGCCATTGTATAGTGTCTTCTTCATCATGTGTAGCCAAAACATTAGTGGCTGCTCCACCAAGTAAATGATCAACTTTCCCATCCACCTTTATGTCTTCTTGTAGCTGCTCTAATGTAGCTGGCTCATCTTCAACCATCACGTGCTCTACTTCAATCTTGAGGTCATCATGAAGTGTTATGTGCTCAACATGTTTCTTCATTCTGCTTTTCTTAGGATCAGTTGTATGCTGGTCACTAACTACTGAAAATTCATCATAAAGACTCTTAGATGTTTCACTTGTAGATACATCAAGTTTCTCCTTCTTTTTGTCATGTGATGTAGATACTTTAAAAATGAATGCCATATATTGTGAGAACCCTAGTTATGAAGCCAATTCATCCATCCTTTTCTGACTCTGTCTTAGTTCTTCCATCATGGCATTCAACTATTTAATATCCTCTTTGGAAAACATGGTGTCCAACTGAAATAGCTGATAACAAATCTGATTACCCAATAGGCTGGCAAGAACTTTAGCTCTGATACCACTGTAATATCCCTTGAGAAATTTGGCCTTAAATTGTTGATTTGTCACTCAAGGAATATTGTCAAACACTTTGCTTGCGACCTCGATACTGCTGGTTATTGTTTTCAGTTTGTCTTGAATTGCTTTTGATGAAAGCAAATGAAATATAATTGCTCTCCAAATGATTCTAAGCATCCACCAACTAACTTAAGATGATATGCAATATGATTTTGTACTTTCTAATGCATAAACATGACTGAAAATGACATCTACAGCTATCAGGCATTTAATCAAATACTTCTCATGCAAACTTTATGTGCAAATGATCGCTTACAGCTAATGGCATTTTGTCATACACTTTGTATGCAATCTTCTACAAGCTGATATGAATGTAAGTAACTTGGCATTTAGACAAACAGTTTGCAGCCAACTTCCACTTCTTCTCTTTGATGAATGCAATGAGATACAAATCTGGAAATGAGTACATGTGATGCCAATTCAACTCTCCTTATACCAACAATAATGAAGACAAAGATTACAATGCAACTTGCTGCCTTGAGACAGTGTCTAGGACTGAGGTAAACTGAAATGCATTTGCAATGATTACAATATGCTTACTGTATGAGACAACAATCTAACTCTTACTACAATGCAAGGTATTTACTAAATAAGTATGCCTGTAAACTTATATCAAAACCTGGAAATGAGATGGAAGCAAGTATTGACAAAGTCGATTCTTCTTGTAGCCTTCAATAATGCCTCCCAAATGCATGTGCCCAACTGCCGAGATGCCTAACGAACTCATACAAGTCTGAGGGAATTTTTCCCAGCTACCTATGCCAAAATCGCACCACCAGGTAAGTGCGCCCAACCTCTAATGTGCCACGTATCCTCCTAGCACCAATACAAGGGAATTGAGCCAGCAAGGCAATGAAAGTATCAGCCTCTAATGCCAAATTCGTCCTTCTTCAAGGGACTGAAATATCTCCACAAATTTGCAAATATGATGCTCCAAATCGAATCTCTGCAAATGCAAGAATAATCTCTTCCAAACTTGGCCAAAGTCCACAAAGTTTTGCAATGCAAGCACAAATAGGAAGTCTGAAATAACTCCCTGAAATATCTAGCTAGGGTTGATCTTTCACTACCGAACCTCGCACTCTAGAGTCTTCAAACCCTCGAGCGAATGCTAAGCATTTAGCTTCAACAACTTACCACGTAGGTAATGAGAAATGTAAACCAAATCAAGTGTGTTCAAATGCTTAGCCAACAACTTCTTAAATAGATTTCTCAACAAGTCTCCAAGAAGCTTCCAGAATGAAATATTATTTTATTCTCTTAAGTGACTTTTTGATATTATTTTATTTTAATTCACTTTACTAAATCAATTAAATATAAGGCTACCATGTTGGAAAACCAAACGTTGGAAAACCAAACCAGACAGTGGAAAACCAAACCAGACGCTAGAAAACCAAACCTTACATTGGAAAACCTTACAAATAATTAACTTAATGATTTCTCCTTATTGCTCCAAATCAGGGACATGACACTTTCATTCTAAGGCTTTCAAATCTTTCATTGTGAGTTTGAAGCTTAGCCGTTTTCACTTTTGCATCCCCTTCATAAATGCTATTTAGCTTATCCCATATTTCCTTTGTGTTTTTGCAATGCATCAGCTTTATTAATTCAAATTCTCCCAATCCACATAATATGGCATTCATAGCTTTTGAATTTTTTTCACTTTCTATTTTAGCATCTCTATCTGTAAGACGTGTCATAGGTATGGTATATCCATCTTCCACAATTTTCCAAATGTCATATCCCAAAGCACTAAGATATGTCTTCATTCTTAAGCTCTAGAAAGCATAATTAGTTCCATCAAACAATGGTGCCCTGTTTGATGAGAATCCATAATTTTCTTGTTCGGCCATTAGTGCTCTCCTCAAGTCTACCTTCTAGTGGTTAGGCTATTAGTGAAGGAACCCGGTCTGCTACCAATTGATGAGAACACAGTGAAACTAAGAGCGGGGGTGAATCAATCTCTAACAATCTTTTACTTAAGTCTATATAGCTTCTGGATTTGATTGTGTGCAACAATTTTTAGCATCAACGTTTCGGATCACACTACATGATCCATCATTCCTCTTGCTCTCTCTCATCCTGATGATGGATCATGTAGTGTGATCCTGTAATGTCCCCTTCTCAAACCTGATCTTTCCAGTGACCGTTGGCCCGTTCCTTGGGAACCCGAAGGCTAGACGGAAAATAAATTAGGGTTTCCTAATTTTGAGGAGGTCATTGCTCAGAGATGGTGGATTCAATGGCGGATTCTTTCTGGGTTTTCAGAGAGCTTCGCAGTGGTAGGTTCATCTCGGCATTCAGAGCACTTTTTGGAATTTACTATTTTTAGTAAATTCTATTTTTGGCAGCTTCCAGATGAGTTCAGCTCGGGTGACTTCCTGCTTCAGTTTGGTCAGATGTTTGGCTCAGTATTGGCTTGGGCACCTTGGAGGGATAAGTTAAGTCATTTAATTAAAAAGTCACGTTTAAATATTATATTTTAACGTTGACCATGGGCCTAGATTAATGACTTAAAGATGTTTTTAAAAAGGGGTCTTTGAGGGTGGCGCCCTCATTAAAAGATTAATTTAATTATTGCCAAAGTCAAACAAGCTTATGTTGGGCGCATTCTTCAAGAAGGGCATTTAATTAAAATATCATTTATTAAACATTGAAGGAGAAAGTACGCCATTTTGAGGAGATTAGGGTTTTGGCTTGAAAGTGACTTTAGGGTTACAAGAAGTCAAATGGAAATTTATAAAAGGAAGGAGTTGAGCATCATTTCATCATCTTTGGTCTATGCTAATGTTATGCTGCCGAAATGGTCGGAATTCTTCGAGGAATGAATGCCTCCTAGTCTGGGCTCGACTTCGTGTTTGAGAGACAGCACCTAGTGGAGATTCGATTTTTGAGTGGTTTTAAGTAAGTTTTGCATTGTGTGTAGAGTTATTGCTTTTAAGTTCGGTTTTTTGCATTTCATAACTTTTTTGGAGTTGCTGATTTGATACAGCAGATTGCATGTTTTACTCATATCTTGAAAAATACAAAAATAGTCTTTCTGGGTATCGTCTCATTCTCTTTGTTTGTCAAGGGCAATTATATTCTCCAGTTTATAGATTTTCTAGTGCTTGCATTATTTTTAAAAGTGAAATCGCCTTTCTCAGCAAGGCCGTACCTTTTCAGCCATCTTGGGATTCGTGCATTAAACATTCGTTGCATATTGAGTCTGGGTTAAGTTGCTGGGTTGGGCACCATCACCATATTAGTCTTATGCATCTTAGTTTGGGCAATTTGAGTGAGTTGTAAGGGAGATACGAGCATTTGAATCAAGTCATAGGCTGCTGTCTTTAATTACAAAATACAGATTTGAGAAAACAGAAAAAACAGAATGTTAATTACAATCTTGTAATGATTTGATGTGGCTTCTTGAACTCAGCCAAGAGAGATATTATTGTATTGTAATGATTCATATTTCCAGCTCTAACATCTTGACAGGCGTATGATATTAAATTGTAAACTGACCAGTAGTACTGGCAGTCATTCTTCAGCTTGTTAAATTGAATTTGTAATGCTCATTTTCATTTGAAATTTGTAATAGATAGATCTCCGCTCTATGGTCGCTACTCACCCACACTGGGTCAGCAAGCACATTCTGGGTGTTGAGTGTTCAACTTTCAGTAGTTTCTTTCAAGCATTGCTTTTAGTTTTCACTCCGTCATATGGTCGCCCCTCACTCCGCATTGGATTGGGTAGCACATACTTGACGTTGAGTTCCTTTCTGTTTTAGAATAGAAGATCCTCTGACCAATGCTCGCCATTATCGGCGCCATTCTGGTTAGAGTTGCTTTCTTGCACGTTTTGGTTTTCTCCGCTAACCTTAACGGGTGCACTGCTTGTAATCTGTTAATTGGAAAAACGAAAAATTTGGCTCGGAATATTTCAGTGGTATCAGAGCCAAGATCCTGCCATCGTGCCCATGAGTTCACTTGACAGAGAAAACAGATTCTACATCAGGAGGTCAGAGCTGAGTTCAGTATTAGTTTTCAGAAGTTTCAAAGATGTTGCATTTTCTAAGGCCTATGGGTCGTGAGAAGTCAGATTCAACTATGGCATCGGAGGAAGGAAAGGTTAGTGATGTCGTAAGGGACTTCATTGAATATGCCAGACAGTTTAAAAGACAATGTGAAGATGAGGCTGTCAAACTCCGTGAGCAATATCAAACCATGCCAGATGATTATAGGTACAATGTTTCATTTGATTCCCATTTGAAGTGTGTGGCATCAGTGGAGCCCGAAAAGTGGAAGATGGTGGACCACATTAGGAAAAGGATAAAAAGGGAAGCAGAACAAGCTATGTTCGAAGAATCAAAGAAGGAAGGAGATGAAGTGCCTATTTGTGGATTGCAGCCGACAAATATGCAAGTTGAAGAGAAAAATCAGTCATCTAGCATTGAAGATGGCACAAACAAGGTGCACATATCACATCAAAATGATCGTGAGCTCGAAGGAGAAAACGTGACAGTTGAAGAGTGTGTGGAAGAGCCTCATAATACGCCCCTTGACTTGCATGTGATAGCAAGTGAAGAAGAGCAAGTTGAAGGAAATACTATTGGTGTCTTTGAATCAGCTTATGACCGTTACCAAAGTGGTGATGTTGGTAATGATTTCGATGTGTTTGTACCTCCTCTTGTTGAAGATTTAGTGAGGGATAGATTGGCTCTTGTTGCTGTCTCAACTTCCCGAGAAGTTCCACATAAGGAAATCAGCAACATAATCTCTCATGAGGGTTCCATAGAAGATAATGAAGATGAAGTTTTTCAAACACCAAACATTGAAGATTCTTCACTTCATTTCGGGGGTGACATTGTTGGTCATGGGATTGATCAGCAAACTGAGCCATTGGAGAAAAACTTTTTTGATGATTTCAGCTTAAGTGAATTAGGACTTGACTTATTCAAAGAGTCATCACTACAAGGGGAGCATGATAAGTTTTTTCCAGTTGATCATCTTAATCAGCTCACTAGCATTTGGGATCCGGGTGTGATGGCATCAAGTTATGTTAAAGAACCTGTGTGGGATAAGTTTCCCTTTGATCCTGATGAAGAACAAGAACCAGGTTGCACAGTAGACTATGAGGTGGCCCTTGGAGGAGAAGTTGTCTTTGAAGAAGAAGATTGTTCCACAAAATTCCATAATGATCTCTTTGGAGTGGTTGCAGCCACTAAAGAGGAATTTGTGGTTACAGAAACTTTCCGAACAGCGGACAAACATGATTCCTTGAGCAGGTTGGATACTGGTCTAATGTTTGATCAAGGAGGCCGGGATGAAGAAGAAGAGCTAGAAGTCCATATGGCTCTTGAAGATGGAGAGTTTGAAAGTGTTATTAAACACAAATCAGATTTATCAATACACGAAGCTGGTTGCAAGCAATGGGTTGAAGAATTTGTGGAGTATGATGCTTTTTATGATGATGAGCATTCTCTGCTAGTTGGTGGTGAAGTACAAGAATGTTGGAGTAGCAAAGAGGGCAGCAAAGGCAAGGAACGAAGTTCTGATTTTCAGTTGCAGCCTATCAGCAGTTCACCGTCTTTGCATGTTCATGAGTGGGAAGATCAATGCAAGGTATCTTTTGGAAGAGAAGTACAAACGCTATCCCTATTTGATCGCACACACAATTTGGTTGATGATCTCTATTGGAAGGCTCAGTCTGAAGAGAGACGAAGTGGAGTTAAGGATGAAGTTGCTCTTCCTAACTTGCGACTTATCAGAGGCTCTTTGGAGTCATTGAAATCAGCATACATACACTTGATTGAAGATCAAGATCATGCCGTTGAATCTGCAAAGAAGGCCTTCATTGTTTTCGAAGAAAGGGAGAGTATGGTTGAAGAGCTCACCTTGGAGCTTAAATCAACAGAGGACGAGTTGAAAGAAACTCAGTTGGCTCTAAGAAAGGTTGAAGACCAGTTTGCAGATTTCAAACTTTTCAAGGAGCAAGAGGATGCACGAAGAGCTGGAGAAATCAAGCAAGTAATTGATGAGATTGATAGTCTTCGAGAGGAGTTTGATCTTGAAGGTCTCACAAGAAAATCAAAGGTTGCATGTGCAGATTTGGAGCAGCAAGATGAAAGGAATGACTTTCAAGTTTATGACAATCCTCTTTTTCAAGAAGGTGATGAGAAAAGTTATGATAATCCTCTCTATGAAGTAGAGGATGAAATGGAGAATGAAACTGATTTTGGTTTCCAGTGCTTGGTTGCTTCGATATCACTCCATGAGGATGTGCCACATATGTTGAGTAGTAATGGATGCATAAGTGGCTCTGAGGATGAAGGTTCTACATGGGAGTTGACGAAGCAAGGTAATTTCAACATCTATGACATCAAGGTGTTGAAGAGACAAGTCTTGGTAGCTGTTGGTAACTTCATCACAGCAGCAACGAGTGAAGATTTCAGACCTACTACTCAGGAGGAATGGGGAAAAGGTGAACTAGACTTTGGTAGTTGCACTCTTGACAATCCATCCCTTGGGTGGAATGATGTTTGGAATCATATTGATCAGTTTTGGGAGCGGAAATTGAAGCCACTCTATGTTTCATACTCCCTTAATGTGGAAGCTTTCATGGTTAAGCTTCAAGGATTTACTAGAAGGGGCATCAGTTTCGTGAGAAGGCACTTGGTTTTCACTAGCACTTTGGAATGTGTAGAGATTTCTTTGCAGTGTGTTGAAAATCACTTCCAGTTGAGTATCCATGTTTGGGATTCTCAACTTGGGTTGTCAGAGTTTATTACTTATGGAAAAGACTCTTGGAGGGATAAGGAACAAACTTCCAGACTTGTTGATGTTGTTCCCTTCATTTCCAGCTACTTGATGGTTCCGTTTGTTCATCAACAAATGGATTGGAGAGAAATTTTGAATTTGGGTTGGAAAGATCAACGATCGGTAGTTCTTGGAAGTGACTTTCAGCTCAGACAAGGGCAGATTTTGAGACACGAGTTTGCTGGTTGGAGGCAGACCAGCCACCTTACTTATGGAGTTACTTTCATTCAGGAGAGTTGGTACCTCACTCCTGATCAAAGAAGTGGTAGTTTTCTGATGGAGATGGCTTTAGCGTGTTTTTCAGCCACTTTGGAGGTTTGTAATGCAAATTCTGATGGTTTATTTTCATTATTGGTTCATGACAATGAGCTACCCCATACTTTGAATCTATATTTTGAGACTCTTGGGGTTGGGGTTGTGAAAAAATTCTTCAGACTTCATAGTTGTGCCATGATAATTCAGTTGAGGCATAGGGAATTCATGCGGAGTCCTGAGTTTGAATTTGTTGAGCTTTTGCAAAGGATTGCCTTCCTCTTTGCAAAAAGATTTGAAGATGACACATTTGCAGTCATGGTTCCGTTTGTTATCATGTGGAGGTATGCTGAAGAATTCAAGTTTGATTTGAGTAGACTATCCTTCCTATTGCTTAGAATTCTGATTGACAGTAGTATGGTTGATACTGTTAATTCGGGGCATCGTGGACATGAGATGTTGCATGATTTTGATCTCCCTCCTTTAAGATCTTCCAGTTTGAGTATCATAGATGGTAACACCTTGGAGTTACAAGGGGAGTCAGTGCAGCATTGGCATGATATTTTCATTGATGTGATCAGAGTGGTGCAGCATCGGCATGGTGGGTTTTTCCTGAGACGCATTTGGGAACCAGGGATCATACTTGTTGCGTATGGATTAGTTTTCAAATTTTTGGAGTTGTGGTGGTATTGCTTGAGGACAAGCAATTTTGGGAAGGGCGGATTGTAATGTCCCCTTCTCAAACCTGATCTTTCCAGTGACCGTTGGCCCGTTCCTTGGGAACCCGAAGGCTAGACGGAAAATAAATTAGGGTTTCCTAATTTTGAGGAGGTCATTGCTCAGAGATGGTGGATTCAATGGCGGATTCTTTCTGGGTTTTCAGAGAGCTTCGCAGTGGTAGGTTCATCTCGGCATTCAGAGCACTTTTTGGAATTTACTATTTTTAGTAAATTCTATTTTTGGCAGCTTCCAGATGAGTTCAGCTCGGGTGACTTCCTGCTTCAGTTTGGTCAGATGTTTGGCTCAGTATTGGCTTCAGGGCACCTTCGGAGGGATAAGTTAAGTCATTTAATTAAAAAGTCACGTTTAAATATTATATTTTAACGTTGACCATGGGCCTAGATTAATGACTTAAAGATGTTTTTAAAAAGGGGTCTTTGAGGGTGGCGCCCTCATTAAAAGATTAATTTAATTATTGCCAAAGTCAAACAAGCTTATGTTGGGCGCATTCTTCAAGAAGGGCATTTAATTAAAATATCATTTATTAAACATTGAAGGAGAAAGTACGCCATTTTGAGGAGATTAGGGTTTTGGCTTGAAAGTGACTTTAGGGTTACAAGAAGTCAAATGGAAATTTATAAAAGGAAGGAGTTGAGCATCTTTTCATCATCTTTGGTCTATGCTAATGTTATGCTGCCGAAATGGTTGCGGGAATTCTTCGAGGAATGAATGCCTCCTAGTCTGGGCTCGACTTCGTGCTTGAGAGACAGCACCTAGTGGAGAGGTTCGATTTTTGAGTGGTTTTATAGTAAGTTTTGCATTGTTGTAGAGTTATTGCTTTGAAGTTCGGTTTTTTGCATTTCATAACTTTTTTGGAGTTGCTGATTTGATACAGCAGATTGCATGTTTTACTCATATCTTGAAAAATACAAAAATAGTCTTTCTGGGTATCGTCTCATTCTCTTTGTTTGTCAAGGGCAATTATATTCTCCAGTTTATAGATTTTCTAGTGCTTGCATTATTTTTAAAAGTGAAATCGCCTTTCTCAGCAAGGCCGTACCTTTTCAGCCATCTTGGGATTCGTGCATTAAACATTCGTTGCATATTGAGTCTGGGTTAAGTTGCTGGGTTGGGCACCATCACCATATTAGTCTTATGCATCTTAGTTTGGGCAATTTGAGTGAGTTGTAAGGGAGATACGAGCATTTGAATCAAGTCATAGGCTGCTGTCTTTAATTACAAAATACAGATTTGAGAAAACAGAAAAAACAGAATGTTAATTACAATCTTGTAATGATTTGATGTGGCTTCTTGAACTCAGCCAAGAGAGATATTATTGTATTGTAATGATTCATATTTCCAGCTCTAACATCTTGACAGGCGTATGATATTAAATTGTAAACTGACCAGTAGTACTGGCAGTCATTCTTCAGCTTGTTAAATTGAATTTGTAATGCTCATTTTCATTTGAAATTTGTAATAGATAGATCTCCGCTCTATGGTCGCTACTCACCCACACTGGGTCAGCAAGCACATTCTGGGTGTTGAGTGTTCAACTTTCAGTAGTTTCTTTCAAGCATTGCTTTTAGTTTTCACTCCGTCATATGGTCGCCCCTCACTCCGCATTGGATTGGGTAGCACATACTTGACGTTGAGTTCCTTTCTGTTTTAGAATAGAAGATCCTCTGACCAATGCTCGCCATTATCGGCGCCATTCTGGTTAGAGTTGCTTTCTTGCACGTTTTGGTTTTCTCCGCTAACCTTAACGGGTGCACTGCTTTGTAATCTGTTAATTGGAAAAACGAAAAATTTGGCTCGGAATATTTCAGATCCGAAACGTTGATGCTAAAAATTGTTGCACACAATCAAATCCAGAAGCTATATAGACTTATGATATGGATTGTGGAAACCTATTATCATTAATCTTTTACTTTTCAAAACTTAACCAATCACAATGAAAACATTCAAGTGAGATCTAGCAATTAAGGACACAATGAGAACACCGATTTATGTGGAAACCCTTATGGGAGAAAACCACAAAAAAATATTGCTTATATATTATAGATTTTAATCTTCTTCTTGTAGGCTTCAACCTACTAGAGACTTCAATCTCCACTTAATAGAATTATAGGCTCCAACCTATTGGAGGCTTCAACACCCACTCAACTGAACTCCAACCTTGCAAGAGGCTTCAACCTTTTTTTGATAGGCTCCAACCCCCACACAAACTGAGCTTCAACCCAGCAAGAGGCTCCAGCCTATTTAATTCTTCAATGCTGATATAATAAACTCCTTCACCAAATCTGATACAAACACAAATTTGATCCACACAAATCTGATCGAACTACAACTTCTCTTCCTTCTCAAATCTAAACACACACCATGCAATATTCTTGAACACATATCACACAATAAAATTTTCTGACACATCTGATCACAAATTACAAGTCTGATCTACACACAAATCTGATTCACGCTCAAATGTTAACCTTCCCAAATTTGATTGCTATCATGCACAATATCTCTCACAAATCTGATGCAATCTATGTACCAATTCTTTTCACATAACTGATCATAATCATGGCAATATTTTCACATAATTTTCTGCCTTACCATCTGCTCAAATTCACTTCACAATCTGCTCTTACTCTTCACATATATTTGTTAGATATATTTGCATTTATCATTCATATATGGGCTGCATATGCACTCAAAACAAATCTGAATTACACTTCATATTTCTGCCCTCTCATCTCTCTTTAATCTGCTCTTTTTCTCAAAAATAAATCATTGAATTGTTGCTTCTAAGTCCAAAAATCTCCCACCCTTTATCTCAATTCAAGGAAGGCGACTTTACCCAAAAGACATACCCGATCACAAAGGAGGCAACTTTTAATTTTTATACACCTTTTCAAAGGTAGGAGCACACCATGAGGGGTTGTCCCCTTTTAAGAAAATATAAATTTATTATTTTTTAATTCCCAATTGGGGCGCTTCTACATGGGGGTTGGCCTCTATAAGTATTTAATTTTAATTCATTTTTCTTTACATAAAGGTCGGCCTGCAATAATAACTTTATTATTATTTCTGCCTTACACTCCTTCATCGCTGTCATATTGTCTTGATTCTCTTGAATGTATTGCTGCCTTTTGGATATTACTCATAGAGAATATTAATCATTTCTTTTCTTTTTAACGCATTCACTACTCTTCTTCTTAATATGTTTGCTCCCTCATATCATTTGCTACCCATAATTTCTGTCTTAGACAAATAGAAATCATTTGCTATCCATAATTATTTATCAAGCTATTTCTTTTTTGATAGTAGCAATAACACCAATTAATGTGACATTGATCTTCCCTTTGGCATTGCTTCTAACATCAATGATAATCACATCCATACACTTTTTAAATCAATGATAATATTGCCAACAGGGGAGACCTTTACAATTCCAAAAGAAAAAGGAACCATGGCAATTCTGGAAGATACATCTACCTTAGGCCTTAACAATTAACATAAGATATCTATTTTTTCACTTTTTAGTAGTATATTTAGTATGGCACATTGGATGACCTTTTTAATAGGATGTTTAGTATAGAAACTCCATGTACTCCTCTCCTTCCCCTTGCAATTGGCAAATCACCCTATACAAGAGTTTTTATATCCATTAACGCCCTTGAAAAGATTCTTATAGGTTTTCTTAAAGGTTTGTAGGAGCTCTGATTACTGAAACATTTCCCAGAGTAAACTAGGAATGATAGCTCGGGGTAATAATGAAATTATCTGATGGGGAAATAGTCAATTTGTTTTGAGGAAGGCTGTAAAATAACGAAGGGTCTAGCCACACCATGATCTTGAACCTATTACCTACACTTTTGGATCATCAGCTTACAAGGTATGTTCTGTTTGTTAACCTTTCTGGCCAGCCTTTTATATAATGGAGATAAACTAGCTTAAGGTAGCAGTTCTTGCTACTTTAACAATTTCTATGCCAACATTAGGTACTGAATATATAGTATGTATGCATAAGGTTTCCAAGAAAATAAATCTCAATACTCAGTCATACTCCTTTTGAGGGAGTAAATTGATCAAGTGATGGCTGTAAGAGATATCTGAGCTAGAGCGGAAGGTGACTTCCAATTGACTGAGTTGGAAGCACCTATAGTTAGATCAGACAACATGTTGTAATAAAATAGTATAAAAGTATACAGGAAATGGGAAATTTTTTGATATCTTGTTGACCTCTAAAATTAATTATCATTTTTCCACTACATCAAATTCAGAGCATTTTGAGGAGAAGACATAATATAACAAAAAATACAGTGGCTGACGATGCTAATAACTCAGAATAAATTAATTGATTGTAATATATTAATGAAACATATAAGGAAAAAATATGACCTTATATGAACAAAATATAAGAGCTTATCTGTCATCTATCAACAACAATCTAGCCTTCTGAAAGGGGACTGATGTATTAATTGCTAAGGTTGTAATATGTTCCTACATGTAAATCCCTGATTCATATGTTTCCAATATGTTCCTGCATATAAATGCCTGATTCTTGCACACACACACATAGCTGTTGTAACTTGGAGATTGTTTCCTGAAGGATGAAACTATGGCAACCATAGGATACACAATTTCTTGGATAGGGTTTGTCTGGACTCTGAATACTCTTAACTTGTTTGATATATGTCAATCTAAAGTAAGGTTCTTTGGAATTTTATAGGTGTGGACTCCAAATGTGGTGACTATTTGGGAAGCAGGATTGACTGTATTGCAGTTTGGTTTGCTCTTGTTCCATGCATATGCACAAGATAAAGGGTGGCATTATTTCGCACTTCCATTGTATGCATATAATACTTAACAAGAAGCTTTTACCCTAGTGTTTCTGAGAATTGATTGATTTATGCATCACAGCCATGTTTCTTTTAAATATAATAACATAATCACATTAGCCCATAAGAGAAAGTAATTTGATCTGACCGAGTTAATAAAGGCTTAGTGTTACTGAAGTTCCCTTGGTCACATAAAGCAGAAGTTTCAAGCATATTTTTCTCAAATTGATACATTAATCAGCTCCTTTTTATTACAGGCCAAGAGAAGATAGACCAGAAGACTGGGTGCCAGCTGAGACTAGATACAATAGCTTACAGGGAGGAATTCATAGAGATTCTTCTACTGCTCTATTTGAATTTGCACCCCAGAATCATACTGTTGACATCTCAATTCATTCTAATGAACAACCTGGTACGACGATGTCAAAAGCATATATCTAGTCTAATTGAGATCAGGTGCATCCAAAATTTTCTCATTGTGTGTATATTGAACACATTCTTTGCAAGTGCTGGTATCTCAAATGAAATCCAAGAAGAGGTAAATTATTGTTTGTATGTGACACAGATTTACATAATCAACAAAGAAAGATATGCTATGAAACCAACACTAATTCATGTAGATTTTCAAGGGGTTATTCTATCTAATTTTGACATCTGCTATTTGAATTCACTCATAAAGAAATAGACAAATTACCAAACCAAATTAAAGGGGCATTAAATTCACAAATATATGAGGGAAACCTTACTTCCAATTATTTGAGAATGGTAAACTTCATGATGCCTTTCACATGTCTATCTTGGACACTCAGATTGTATTAGGAAAGAAACTCAATGCTGTGATGATACTAACTACACTATAAGTCATCGGAAAGGAAGGTTCAAAAAAGAAGCTCTTTAAAAAAGTATTAAAATGGAAAGATAAGTTAATGAAAAACAACATAAAGTTATCTACAATTATATTTCATTGATGAATGAATTGACAATGAGGAGAGGCAGTTGGGGGATGGAAGGTTCCAATCATTCATATGTTTAAAGTTTTAAACTGAGGTTTGACTGTACCAATTGGAAAAGATAGAAATAAATAATAATCTGTATGAGGTAGTACAAATAAAAAAAAGGAAAAGAAAGAACCCTGAGTTTTAAATTCTATTATGGTTAATTACTGCTTAAAGAGTATAATAATCATCAGAGATAACACACTGAAAATTAACCCATCCTAGTATTTCTTCTTTTAGAATAACTTTTTTTGGAAAAAATGTATCATCTATTACTTCAATGGCAAGGTGTTTACATCAGTTGAGCAATAGGATATAAGGAAAATTTCTTCCTTAAAAATGTTGGGATAGGTGGTGTACACCTTGCATCACTAACAGTAAATTTTGGATCTTAAGTGTGGCCATCTTGGGATAAAGACAATTTCAGAACACTTTTGGGATGAAGTATAACATGGACTTTCCACATTATGTTGGGGCAGCAACAAGACAAAAGACCACTCCAAGATGGATTCTTTTGTTGTCTTAATCTTTTTGTATACTTTGTCATTGGCAAACATATGATATGCTCTACAAAAACTGTTAACTTTAATCCTCGCAATGTTCCCTATAGGGTGTTAGCTCAAAACTAGATAAATTTTTGCAATCAACTCAATTCTATTCTTTCTGATTATGCAGATCATGTTTACTCACTGGATGAATTCCAACCTACACAGAGAGTAAACAAGAATAACTTACAGAACATAACGTACTAGAAGATAATACATAGAATCATCACACTTGTCTTTATTGATAGAACATATGCCAATACAATCATAACATGAATAATCATAGCAACAGTACGAATTGACTACATGACTTTGAATACATATAGTGTGCCAACGGTGGTTGAAGGACCAACCGTCGTGTCCCTTCATTACACTAATTATTCCATTAGGAACTAATTACTGAAACCACTAACATGACAACATGATAAGTATGTACACAACAATTACATGAAATATTAAACTAATTAAAGTCTTATTTATTACCCATGAGTGACTAAGTACACTTTCGGCCGGCTACATCATCGCCCCCACAAAGTAGTCGTCTTCTAGACGACTGAAAATCAAAAGCTAGGGTACAAAAAGGGAATTAAGAGGAGGGAGGGTGAGAGTGCACCTCTGGATGTATCAACGAGGATGGAGTCGTAGTCGACTATTGCTGTTGGAAGCGTTGGAGCTTTTGGGTGGCTATCGTCTATTGCTCCCGTGCTAACTTAACCATATTCACTACCTTGATGAGTTTGGCTTGTGTTGCTGCCAATTCCTCCCTTGTGCTCGCCAAGTCTTTGTCTTTTCCAGACTCTCCCTCTCCCCTACCAGATGTAGTGCCTCCTCTAGTTGTGTGTCCCTCTCATCCAACTGTCTATCCTTCTCACTCAGCACCTCATCCTTCGCTGCCAACATCCATGCCTGTTCTACCATCACCTGAGCCAACTGCTCCTATGACTTGCGGATATGCTCCGCTAGCTCTGTGTGACTCTGGGCTTCCTGTGCTAGAGCCCTTGTTATTTTCCTCCCATGCTCTTCTCTGATGGCAATGGCTATTGTTATGGCGACATTCTTATAGTATCCTCTTTGTACGGTTTTTCCTTGTTTTGCTTCTGGCAATTTAAGTTTTTCTTCTCGAGCTAAAACGCTCACACCAAGACCTTGATTACTGAATCTAATGTTTCATACGGATTTCGCCTTAATGACTCATACAACCTTCAATTTAATGGTTCATACGGCTTGCGATTAATCATTCGCACGACTTTCCACTTGTTTCCTCACACACTCAGACCCTCCTTATTCCATATGGACTTATTCCCAAATAGTACTATTTTTTTTGTATTCAATCGTACGGCTCCACCTTTCACTTGTATGCTTTTATCCTCGACTTGTACAGCCAAAATTTCTCGTATAGATTTTGCCTTAGTCCGGCATACGAGAAGATTCTTGGAAACTCGTACGGCAAGCTTGACAAACCTCTTATTATTTCATCCAATCTTTTTAATCTTCAAGTACGGTCTCTTGGCAACTTTGATGGTAGTATGCTTGAGTTTGGAAAATTGTATGGGCCTCTTTCTTGTGCCCCTCACCCTGTACGGACTCCCTTTACTTCGTACTAGCAAATCTTCTCATATGGCTGCTTGAATACCTCATACAAATTTTTTATCCTATGAAATTTTTGTGACTTTAAACTCTTTCCACTGTGTCTTCCTGTCGTGCCTTTTTCTGCCTCTTCCAATCTCTTGTATGGACTCTTTATGCCATACAATGTACGGATTTGTCTTTGAAGCTTTTCACCAAGTATTTCCTTCCTCTATCGATTCCTTGAGTGATCGTACGACCTTTTTACTGATTAATATAAGCAACTTGACAATACTTTTTATTTTAATATTTTTTCCTCCTCTTTTTTCTCCCTTCATCTCTTTTTTCTCTCTTCATCTATTTTTCTCTCTTCATTTCTTTATCTCTCCCTTCGTCTCTTTTCCTCTCCCTTCGTTTCTTTTTTCTCTCTCTTCATATTTTTCTTCTCTCTTCGTGTCTTTTCTTTCTTTCTAATTTTTTAATTTCCTTGTAATGTCCCCTTTTTCTAGCTCACATTGTATGATGTTGTCGTTAGCCTATTTCTCCTTGGTTTCGTAGGCTAACCAAGGATTTTAAGGAATCTTGAGGATTTTTGGCCTAGTCAATTTTCATTGCAGGTCAATCCGGGGCATCTGGAGGCAGTTTTGGCATACTTACTATTTTTAGTAAGTCATTAATGTTGTGAATAGTAATTCATCAGGCAGGCTGCGGTCTCCAGTGACTGTGTCTTGTCAATGGAAATTTTGGGGTATTATCATCAGATGATTTCAGTTCCATTGGTTTCATTCATCTTCGCATTAATAAAGTTTAAATTATAAAGTTAAATTCAATTATTTAACTTTATTAGTGTGAGTCTAAAGTTAAGTGGGAAAGTGAATAGTAAAAGGGGCCCCTTATTTTAAAATACATGAGACATCAAAAAGGCAAAAGGGAAGCTTATGTTTTATCCCACATTGGTCAAAAGTGTGAATGAGCTCTTATGAGAAGCTTATAAAAAGTGTTGCAAGGGCTCATTTTCAGGATGCTTGGTATATGCTTGGTTATTACTTTCTCTTGGAAAATTCAGGGAAGCTTTGGCTTTTAGCAGGTTTGAGGACGGAATCCCTCAAGCTTGAAGGCAGTGGACAGAAACCCATTGTCTGTTGGAGATATCATTCAGGTGTCTCACTTTGTGCTTCAGATTTAAGCTATTTTTGAGGGTTTGTCAGATTTGCAGTAGTTGTTGTATTGCTGCAAAATATATTTGTATCTGTAAGTTGCCATAGCTGATGTATTATTGCAACTATTTCTGATTAAATGCAAAAGTTGGATTATTTTGCAGTTTATTATTGTGCTGGAATTTCATATCTTCAAGTTCTATAGAAGTTTCTATTTTAAATTAAAAATTTGAAAATTTAGGGCAAAAAATTGGGGGTTTTTGAGTCAGATCTAGTTTGGCTCATTACAGTGGTATCAAAGCTTGGATCCTGCCAGCTTGTTGGGGAAAATCATTGTTGCAATCAGATTTGCAGGTTTTCGCCAAATTTAATGGCCATAGGCAAAATTTGGGCTTTGCTGGAATAAATCAATTTGAGGAGATTAGCAGGTGACTGCGGAAATGTTGATGTGATTTTTGTGACTGCACCAATCAGCAAAACAAAGTATCCGAAGGCTACTCCATTCTCTCTTGATCAAAGTATTTCGTACGCTAAGATTGCGAGAGAGTCGTACGTTCAACTCCAAGGTTCTGATAATGCAATGGAATACCCTCAGTTGGTTCGTTGTGATTTGTTGTTTTCACAAGGGGACTTACACAATTGTTCACAAGTTCATGGCAGCTAACAGTAGATTAATGATAGAAGGGGATTTTCGTGCAATACGGATGATTTGGCAATGAGGTACGTGTTTCCTATACTAACCAGAAATGTACTGAATTGAAATAAGTGCAGATTTAGAAAGTCTAAGTTCTATCCTAAAGCAGGATGTAGGATCAATCTCAGCAGACTTCAACCAAACTTTGCTTCGCCTCGTGTTGGATAGCTTAAACAAAGTCAGTGCAATCTTCAAGGGAGTAGCAAGAAGTTTTCAAATCACAATTCAGCATAAAAACACCGTCAAGACGACGCATGCCAAGATGTGAATTGTAACCGAAGTTAAGCTTATAAAGTGTTCTAGTGGACCACACAAGGCAAACTTGCCATCAGCAAGCTGCTAGTGGTATGGATTAAAACGAAGCTGCCTTGATTAAACACCACAATCCACAACTAACATCTACTTGCATGAAAATGAAAATTACTCTAATTTAAGCTACTTGAAGTAGAAGGGGTGAAGAAATCTTGCTAGCTACTCATAACAAAAGAAAAAATCATCAGCAATGAAACTCTTTTTATTATGATAGTTTTCACAACAACTTCTTACAAAGTTCTCAAAGGAAAACTTTCCTTCTCCTGCAAACTATGCTATGCTAAGCTATTCAACTACACTAACAGTCTCTTTGCTCTATTCTCTGCTCTAATAAATTACAAATGAGGGGGGATGCCCCTTTTATAGTTGGCCCAATCCAATGGACGGCTCAGATTACAATCAAATGGAGGGCTCAGATCAAGCCACATCAGCCCTAACCCTAAAAACTGCCAGAATGAGGAGTGGTACAATAAATGAACGAGAAGATTCCCACTCACTCCCAAAATAGCAAAGGCAATCAATGCCCACTATCAGTCATCCAGAAAGGCATTTCCATTCTCCTTCTCCTTGGCTGCAAAATCAATGAACTTGGCCAACACAACTTCAACCTCCAAAATTGAGATAGGCAGAATATGATCAAGATGAAACTCTAACACTGTGATTGCCTGCCCATGGTGAGTGCAAGACTTTCCCCAAGCAACTAATGCATCCTGAGTGTTCTGAATAATGCTTGAGAAAGTTGAGGTGTTCTCAAAGTTGTTCTGAACAAAAGTCTTCACCTTTGAAAAGAAAGGTGGTAGCCTACTCCTCAAACCATCAGCAGTCACCTCATCGAAATTCAGCCTCCTAGCAAAGATAGCCTCAAGCGTGTTCAACACTCCAATAATGTTCGTCATGGCCTTCCTGACTCTGACTGAATCTATCTGTGCTACATCAAAGAATCCTCGACTTGTGACAACTGAAGAGTACCAGCTGGTGAAATCATACCTATCACCCTCCTGAATCACGCCTCCCTCAACCAAACTCTGTAAGGGAGTATGCATTAAAGCCTCCAGATGCTGAATAACCCTGCTCTAATAGATATGAGCATCACCCCAAGCATGATCAACTAAATCCATCCATGCCATAATGCTGGAAGCCTGCTGGTAAGCATGAGCAAGATCCTCCATAAACTTTTTTTTGTCTCAGCACGAACGCCAGCAACCCACTTATCAGCCTCTTGTGCGATTTTCCTCAAGTCCTCCAAGCCGCTAACTGATTCTCTAGGAAACTTGACCCGAAGCTAAATCGCCGGATTCTGCTACCCACAAGGACGAGACAAATGTTGCACGTAACCTATCAATGTCTTATTGGTGCAGGAGCACCTAGGAGGCATTTGGAATCACTAGGCAATATGTTGGAAGCCTAGGAAGAATTTTGTGATTTTGTGATTTTGATGTTTTTAGGTCATGTTGACCATCTTGTTTTGAGTTAGAAGTGTTAGAATATGTCAAAAGGAAGGTTGTTCTGTAGTTCAAGGTAGAATGGATGTGGTTCTCAACTTGTTCCAATAGGATTCTCTAGGAGCTAGAAATAAAGCCCAAAATGTTGCATTTATGCAATTTTGGCCTTTAGTAGTGGTTAAGTCCGACCAAGGGGAGAAATAACCACCTTATGAACCTTTAAAAGGTGAACCTCGACATGGTGAGAGGGTTGGAAAACATTGGAACTGTAATAGTTTGAAAATTGGAAAAACAGTGATAGTTTAGAGTGCATTTTTTTCTGTTCTTGTTCTTGTTCCAGAAACAGTAATAAAAGGATTGAACAATTAGAATGTAGTGAAATTCTCTTTGAATCACTGTTTGGTGCAGTAGTTTGTTGGTTACTCGCTTTCAAGTGTTCTTGTAAATTCTTTGTTCTTCTTTTAATTGCAGTTTTGACTGGTAAACTGTGAAAAGATGGGGTTTTAGTTTGCATTCTCACTGTACTTAGAGTACGGCCTTGTGGGAAATGTGGCTAGGCCCCATGCCTGTACATAGATTAGTCTTAGGAGTTTGTAGGAGTCCAAGAAGCATGGTGAAAGTCTCTTCCTAGGCGAGCTTGGCTATGCCCGGTTAGGAAAGACAGTGCAAAATAGACACTAACGTTGCAGGGGTGTCTACTTTCTGAAAACTCAGGGTGTGTGGTGGTTGCAGGAGGCCTTACAAAGGCTTGGCAAGAAGCAAGAGTCTTCATCAGTTCATTTGGAGGCTGAAAGAAACAAACAGTTTACAGTGAGGTCAAGAAATGGCCTAAAAAACCCTAATTCTCACAAGATCAGGGTTACGCCTGTGTACGGACTGAGAAAGCCTAAAACCTCAAAAATCCTTGAGAGGTTTGAAAATGAACTAGGGTCTCAGAAGGAAGTTTGTGAAGTTCTTTAGAAAATTTGGAAGTTTAAGCCTACTTTCTCGAGTTAGGAGGCCTAATTAGGGCTCAAGGGCTACTAGCCCTTTTTAAACCCTAGAATAGGGTTTGGTGAGAGCGATGGAGAAATGGAGTATGGTGGATAATCAGGAACCCTAGGTGGATTGTTTTGAAGCTATGGAAGTCGACACACGCCCCTGCAACAAGTTAGTGAGGTTTGGAGAGTTAGTTAGCCTTTAGGAAGATTAAGGGCTAAGGAGAGAATGGAGGAGAAAGCACCAAGATTGGCTTGGTTAGGTGAATGTAGATGATAGGAGGATTGGCCAGGAGAACCAGGGGTGCCTAACAATCTATAGGGCCTATAGGTTAAGAAGGTGGAGAGTGACACCAAAGGGGTTTGCCAAGGTGTGACCCAGAGCATGGTACAGTGAGTGTTCCATCTAAACCTTCCCTATCAGATTGGTATCAGAGCAAGCAAAATATTTGGGAAGCATCTTATATGTGAGAGGTTGAGTCTAGTGATTCTTCCATCATGGTGACAAATGCAGAATTGGCTAAGATGGTTGAAGAGCAGGAGGAAGACAATAAACAATTGAGGGAAAGAATAGCCTAGCTTGAACAAGCAGTGAGGAGTGCGCAATTTGAAGGAAGGCTACCAAAGGAAGAAGAGGTTGGAGAGGAAGACAAGATGTAATGATCCGGACAAAAAAAAATTTTGTTTTTACAATGCAATTACAATTCAACACGCACCTGTTAAGGTTAGCTCTAAACCAAAACGATGTGGAAAGCAACTCTAACCAGAATGTACACCAGGATCCCGATGTGGGCAAGGTGTGAGCATTGGTCAGAGGGTCTAATGCAGATGCAAACTGGAAAGGAACTCTAACCAAGAATGCGCCTGTGCAGACGAGCATATGGTCAGAGGATCAATGCATGATGAACTCAAGTAACCCTAACCAAGAATGGCGCCGAGTGATGGCGAGCATATGGTCAGAGGGTCCCTAAACTACTTAACTGAAAGAAAATAGGCGGAAAGCCAGCCTCTTCCACTTATTCAGTGGGAATTACAAGAAATTCAAAAGAAGAATTGAGAAGTGCTGACAGTACTACTGTTCAGCTTACAATGTATTATAGAGCCTGCCAGAATCACGAGGATTAGAAACTTCCCAAAGCTGTAACAATTTAGGAAACCTCTCCAACACTCTCAAAACCCTTTGAATATCAACTTCTCACTCAACTACTGATTTTTCTTAAGTCTGATATGACTGATTTTTTGACAGAAAATGCACAGACCACCAACACAACATTCACTAAAATGCTTGTATCTTACTCAAAACTCACCCTATTGATATGAAACCAAATGCAGATTGCTCTAGGTATGATCGCGCCCCAAAATGAATGCATAAACATCACCAAATGAACTCTATTTATTTTGCACAGTCCCCAAAGCCACTTCCAGAATGGTACGACCCTCTTAAAGGGGCGATTTTCTTTTAAAAATCCAAATGGGCATTATAAAATCTGTAACTTTGCAAAGATGGTCGCCTAGCATAAGGAAATGGATTACTTCAATGCCCAGAACAAAATTAATTTTATTTTTAAAGCTGTGGGCAAATCTTACATTCTTCTATGATGTTCAGCAACTCTAGAAATGAACAGAAAATGCAAACTAGAACTCCAAAATGCCAATACTAAATTGAAAATGCAAATCAAACCTATTACAAGCTAACTCTCAACTAGTTGCTATCTTTCAAGCAAGAAGATGAGCCATTGCTAGGAGGTGTGCTTTCCTCGAAGCGAGTGCCTGAAGACAATTCAGCAGCATAACAGTAAGGTAGACAAAAGATCCCAAATGAAGAGCTAAGGCCTGAATATAAAGACATGAAGAGAGCCTTCTAGAAGCTTCAAGAAGGGCGCCCAAACCCTAATTTTGAATTCACACTTTTCCCTCCAAAAGGTGGCGTCCTTTTTCCTTCAATAAAATATTTCACTTTTTTCATAAAAATCACTCTCTCCACAAGTAGGCGTCCATTTCACTTAACCCCATATTTTGGCCACAAAATATAATTTATCTTTTTACTGAAGAGCTTACCCATCAAGTCCCCTTTTTAAGAACATAAAGTTGTAATGCTAGGCAAGGGGGTATTATAATATTAAAATATAATATTATAATGTGAAAATACTTATCTCTCCATAAAAATGCACCCAAGGGCCAAAAACAATAATGCCAACTGAACCAACTAAAGAAGAAGACCCGCTAAACTGAACCCAACCTGTCCACTGCCAATAATAGAATTTACTAAAAATAGTAAATTCATGAAGTTGCTCGAAATGCCAAACTGATCATACCACCGCGAAACTCTCTGAAAACCCAGAAAGAATCCGCAATCCGATTTTCAAACTTCATGCAACAACCTCCTCAAAATTAGGAAACCCTAATTTCACCATCCGAGTAGCCTACGAGTCTCTGGAATAGGCCAACGGTCAACTGAAACGATCACATTTGAGGGGGACATTACAGTCTGCCCTCCCCAAGATTGCTTGCCCTCAAGCAATCGCAAGTCTGGATGCTGTAGAATCTCCTCATTCTCCCAAGTAGCATCCTCCAAGGGTAAATTCTTCCACTTCACCAAGTACTCTTTGATTGTTCTCCTCCTCAAAGAATGCTCTTTGGAATTAATAATCTCTTCTGGAATCAAGGTCAACTGCCCTTCTTCATCTAAGGAAGGAAACTGTGATGAAGCAACAACATTGTGTCCAAGTGCCTTATTGAGGCGAGACACATGGAAGACGTTGTGGACCTTACTACTCGATGGTAGTTCCAACTCATAAGCCACTGCTCCAACCTTTCTGACAACTTTGAATGGCCCATAGAAGCGAGGTTTTAGCTTTTCAGCTCCACTCTTCTTGAGTGTAGACTGTCTGTAAGGCTGAAGTCGAAGATAAACCATATCACCAACCTCAAACGAATGCTCAACACGCTGCTGATCAGCGTACATCTTCTGCTGATTTTGTGCTATTTGAAGGTTGTTCTTCAAGGACTTCAAAATATCTTGACTTTGCTACAACCAATCCTTGGCTTGAGGAGCTTTGCTATCACCAAACACCAAATCAGCAAAGCTAGGAGCCTCATAACCATAGAGAGCCATGAATGGAGACATCCTTATTGACATGTGGAAGGATGAATTGTAGCAATACTCTCCAATGTGAAGCCATTTCACCCATGCTCTTTGCTGCTCCGAGACATAATTTCTAAGATAGCCCTCCAATCATTTGTTCACTATCTCAGTTTGACCGTCTGTTTGAGGGTGATCGCTAGTGCTCGGAGTAAGCACTATACCACTCATCTTGAAAAAATTTTGCCAAAAGGTGCTTAGGAACTTGCTGTCCCTATCACTTACAATGTTTTTCGGCAACCCATGCAATCTAAACACTTCATGGAAAAACAGATCTGCAACTTGAGCTGCTAAAAACGAACTGGTAATGGCAAAGAAATGAGCAAATTTTCTTAATCTATCCACCACAACATAGATACAATCTTTTCCTTGAGCCCTAGGCAATCCCGTGATCAAATCCATCGAAATGCTTTCCCATTTCTGATTTGGAATGGGAAGTGGCTGCAGTAGACCAGCTGGAAGAGAGTGCTCATTTTTGTTCATTTGACAAGTGCTACACTCCTTGATGTAACGTTGAACCTCCTCTTTCAACCCCTTCCAAGAAAACCTTTCTCGAATCTGCCTATATGTTTTGAAGTAGCCTTGATGACCAGCAAATGGGATGTCATGGAAAGTCATCAAAATCTTCTTCTTGAGTTTGGAATCAACCACCAAAAAGATTCTTCCCTTGTAATGTATCAAACCATCAATTACCTTGTACCTTTCATTATGAAAAGTACCTTCAATGATGCTGGTTGCGAACTGATTTTTGGCACAATCAGCAAACAACATCTCCTTCCAATCAGCAGTAAGCTCACACAATGAGCTCAAATGAGGTCTCCTAGATAGAGCATCAGCCACAACGTTATTTTTCCCTTTGACATACTCAATGTCAAAATCGTAAGCTTGAAGCTTACTCACCCACTTTTGTTGTCTTTCATTCAAGTCCTTCTGATGCATGAAGTGCTTGAGACTGTTGTGATCAGTCTTAACCACGAATTTGCTCCCCACCAGATATTGTTTGAACTTGGCTAATGCATGCATGATTGCAAACATTTCTTTGTCATAGATAGAATAGGTCCTTTCAACACCCCTAAGCTTCCTACTTTCGAACACAATTGGATGTTTTTCTTGCACCAAAACAGCCCCAACACCTTCTCCGGATGCATCACATTGTAACTCAAAAGGCTTGGAGAAATCTGGTATAGCCAACATTGGACAAAAACTCATGATTTTCTTGAACTTATCAAAAACACTTGGAGCCTTTTCTGACCACATGAAAGCTCCCTTCTTAGTGAGGTCAGTAAGAGGAGCAGCACTTTGAGAGTAGCCCTTCACAAACCTTCTGTAGAAGCCACAAAGACCCAAAAACCCCTTCAAATGAGTCAAGTTTTCTGGAGGTGGCCAATCAACTATTGCCTTGATCTTTTCAGGATCAACCTTCACCCCATCAGCGCTGATTATGTGACCAAGGTAGAGTAGCTCTTTCATTCCAAATTCACATTTGGACTCTTTGGCAAACAAACTTTCTAATTCAAGAATGCTAAGCACTTCCTCCAAGTGCTTGAGATGTTCTTCCCACGTCTTGCTGAAGATGAGAATATCATCAAAGAAGATCAACACAAATTTCCTCAACTGTTTCTGGAAAACTCTGTTCATACAAGACTGGAAGGTGGCTGGAGCATTAGTCAACCCAAAAGGAATGACTAGGAACTCAAAATGACCATAGTGGCATCTGAATGCCATCTTTTCAACATCTGAACCTCTCATCCAAATTTGATAGTAACCCAATCTCAAATCAATTTTGGAAAAGAACTTGGCACCATGTAGCTCGTCAATGAGCTCATCTATTCGAGGAATGGGGTACCGATTTTTGATGGTGCTTTGATTCAAGGCACGATAATCCACACACATGCGGATGGTGCCATCCTTCTTCACAAGAACTACAGCTGAAGCGAAGGGACTCTTGCTAGGACGAATGAAGCCCATCTCCAAAAGTTCTTTTATGTTCTTCTCAATCTCATCCTTCTGCTTCTTAGGATACCGATACGGTGTTGTGATGATTGGTTTGGCCCCTTCCTTGAGTTCAATGACATGCTCAGCTCCTCTTTCAGGAGGCGGCCCAGGAGGTAAATCAGCAAACACCTTACTCATCTTGGTAAGTATAGACTGAATATCTGGAGGATAGTCCCTCTTTGTCTCAACTGGACTAGCTGGAAGGACCATGCATTCCACAGCCCACTCAACTTGGTCATGCCGAATCAGCCTCTCCATTCTTTTGAATGATACTATTCGAGGACCACCATTGGACATTCCTCTTAACACCACCTTCTTTCCATCTGATTGGAACTTGAGCTCCATTGTTTGCAAATTGAGAGAGATTTCACCAAGTGAGCGTAACCATTGTCTACCAAGTACTGCATCTGTGTCACCAATAGTAACCACATAGAAGTCATCCTTGACTTCATAGTTGCCCAACTGCATAGACATATTAGGAACTCGTTGGTTGCAAGAAATATGAAACCCATCAGCCACCATGACCTTGAAGCCTTCAAATTCTTCAGTTTTGAGACCTCTCTTTGCAACCACTCCTTTGTCAATGAAATTATGTGTTGCCCCAGTGTCAATCAAGGCAACAATTCGGTGACCTCCAACCCCACC
>VDFB02071265.1:0-20259 GCA_007258455.2 Sequoia sempervirens
GCTTTGATGGGGAGATGGTTATGGGATCACAGGAGACTGATGATCCTATTTGATTGACTGAACAAAAAAATCTACACCTATTTGTGTACTTGTCTCTCCAAAACAAGGCCATCTTTGACCCCTCAAAATAAAGGCCTCATATAGCATCTAATAATGTGTACTGACGCAAAAGTTGATCCCGCTTGGTCTAATACTGAGCAAGGAGAATAGAGGAGGCTAATGAAATATCTACAACTAATCTCTACTAATGCTCCATAGCCAGCTCCTACCTAAGAGCATCTCTCTCTTAGCGAAATCCATCTCTCTTTAGTAAGAACATTTGCATGACCCTTGACAACCTATCTCCACACAATTGTTGCATCCCTGTCGATAACCCGAGCATCCCTATCCACAATCAACTAGGCTATTTACACTATTGCTATTGTATTTGCCTGTGGGTAAGGAACCTATAGTGCTAGCTAATATTGTTGAATATGATCATGCTATTGTCTATCACACCCATTATGCCATCATGTTGACCTTGCTACCCATTGTGTTGTGCTATGTCTAACTACTCTACTGTAATCTAGAGCCTCTAATGGTCCCCTCTCCTCCTTGTATAACCGACCACCCTCTAGACCTATCCCATGACTAGCCCAATGCCAATACTATTTGTAAATCGTAGGGGAACATGGTGGGCCCACCATTGATCATAATTCTAAGTGGTGCCAAGATTTTCCAAACCTATTTCCCATCCCCACTCAAATGGGGAAAGTCGTCAAAACTCAGAAATAACATTTGTGGAAGAGGCCTGTGGCCCCCATACCCTAACCTCTTGGGTAGTCCACACGAACCGCGTATGGTAATCATCCCCAAACCATGTATGCTGCTCTCCAAACTTATGAAGGACCCTACCAAGGAAATAACACTCTAGAAAACTATCCACATGACCTATTAGCCATTGTGTCTAACGACAATATGCTAGTTGATGCATATCATTGTGTCAAGCCTCATAGGCTAGCCATGACCTCCAAATGAATGTAGGAATATCATAAAAAATATCTCTCCAATAAGGTAACCTGCCAAGCCAAGTGTAATGCATGAAGTTTGAATAATGGTAAGAGTTTGATCCTTCATATCCTAATCCTAAACACCATTTGGTCTCATCATTGGAATATGCTCCCAAGCCCATACATGTAGAAGTGTCATTGGTGCAGGGGCACCCTGACTTTCAGGTGTACCTTTGGTTCTAGGTAGTAGAATTTCAGATTTTGGTCATGTGAAAGTTGAATTCATGTAATAAGGTCTTCTTAGGCCATTTTGAGTAAGATTGAGTCATTATGGTGTCTCTAGGTGCAAGGTTAAGTGAAAATGCAAATGTTGTCAACATTGCTCAAAAGTTGTCAAGCAACTTTGCAATTTTTTGCAAAATAATGTAATTTGATGTAACTAAGCCAAATATAGTTAGGGATGGTTAGAATATGGTTGAAAAAATTAAAATAGGCCTTGTAATCTCGAGGAGAAGGGTTGGAGGGTGAGTTTTTGAAGTTGAAGCAATAAAACATTTCTATTTTCTATATTTTCCTAATGTTTTATGCCATTCTCTTGCATGGTATAGATCTGTATGACCCTATACTAGTCTGAAACCAACTAGGGATGAAACTAAATTGAATCTACTTTCTATTTCTTTTGTTGCATGTAATTTCATTAGGAATTGAGGGAGTTGTGATGAATTCTTTCCTAACTGGTCCAAACCATAGGTAGGGTAACCAGTGACCAAGAGAAATGCATAACTCTCCATTCCACTAGTAGAAAACCTTCAAACTTGGTGGAATGGCTTGTTTTTACCTATATTTTAATATTCAAAGGTTGCAAAGGCATGTGTGGGAATGCACTAATAGTCTGATAGCTCTATGTATCAGACCTAAAAACCCTAGAGACTTGGAGAATTTGTTGCAATACTATTGGAGGATGATCCATGAAGAAGGAGTAGGTTATTGAGGCCATATGATACATGTTGGAAGTGTTGGAATAGAGGCAAAGACCCCTTGTGCTCAAAACTTAATTGTTGCCAAGCCTAATTGCCCTATTAGGCCCAATAAGAAAGATAAAAGTAAAAAATTGAGCCCTTTTGTACAAAGAAACCCTACCTCATTTCTAGATATGTGTAAGAATGGCCAAAAGGGTATCTCAAATATGCCTCACTTTTTGAAGATCAAGATTTCTCCAAAATTTGTGTTCAAAAAGGCCCTTTTGAAAGCTACAAGGGTCAATAGTAGTTTGAGAAGGAAATCCAATAAATTGATGTCTAAAGGTTCTTGTGAGTGGTTGTTTGAGTGTGTTTGATCATTTCACACCCTTGCTCTACATCATTCATACCTATAGAAATAGAATTGTCGCCGCAATAAGCAACGCCAAGCATGTCCCTGTATAAGTGTGCCAAGAGACATGGGCCCCACACATACCTCATACCATGCTCCATCACCTTCTCAATGCAAATGCCCTAGCCAATAGGAAAATGCATACCTTTTTGGTCAGAAACCACAAGGCCCATGATCAATCTAGCTAAGACCATTGATATAAGGTCTACACCATCCACAAACAAAGATAAGTCTATCTCTATATCCACCACCTAAACCTATTGAACACCAAGTACTCATTGCATGGTAAGGGTACCCTATTGAATATCATATGTCACAAGCTCGTTGTGAATAAGGATGTGAAGAATCCTCCAAACATCCTTAAACGTGATCATCGCCTCACTAGTGGGAAGGTGGAAGGATGATGACTCTGAATGCCATCTCTCTACAAGGGTGGTAATCATAGCCCTATGACATCATATGTTAGGCATGTAACATATGTAACATAGACCTACAACATCCCAAAAGTCTCTCTCAACCTCAAAGAAACTAGTATGCAAGTCAAATAGTTGTCACGACCGTCTCTCCCTTGAATACAATAGTTTGAGAACCACCTACAAACATTCAACCCATGACGTCAAGAATTTGCTAGAAAATCAAATTATGAACCTAAGCCTACAAACAAACTAGCCAAATCATGTAAGTTTGGCAATAGCGAGCCTTTTTTGGACAATAGCAAGCCTATTTTTGACAATAGCAAGCATTTTTAATGATAGTGGCTCTGTTTTCGACAATAGAGAGCATTTTAAATTATGGTGGCTAAATTGAAAAAAGTGCACAACAAAAGGATAGCGGACAAGTTTTACATAAGCAATCATTTTAAAAATAATAGCACATGAATTTTTTCGATAGCAATAAACAAAAATGAGCAAGAAAAATGATAGTGGACAATAAAAATGATAGCGAATAGATTTCATGAAAGAAGAAAAAACACAGAGCAATAGTGGTAAATTTGAGGAAAAAGTGATACAAATGTAAAATTACTACTATCGTTAAAAAAAATTCTAGCATTAATTACACAAATGTGGAAAGACGGAAATGGGAAGGGAAGTAGTACATACTACGATGCATGTGCCAGCTGGCCTTTTGAAAGAACGTACTACATTTGTATGGTGTGGGGCATCTGAAATCCTTGCCATCCCAACTCAATAATTGTAAAAGTAGGATCTCTAGAGGTAAGAATTCAGTAAAAGCAAAGAGTGACAAATGAGGAAAAATCAACCCTAATTTCCTATTTTTATCCCCCAAGCCTTAATTGTTTACCTTGGAAACCCTCCTAGGTTAAAATTAGGAGTAACTTGGAACATTTTAAACCATAAACGAGGATTCTATAGCCTAATTTTTTTCCCTCAATGCATCTAAATTGCAACAGAATCTTGTTGTGAGCCTAACCTGAAAAGTAATTTTTTCGACCAATCTCTCGAGGGGGCAACCCAACATCATACTATCTTTTGTTGATTGTCGATGCATGGTGGGGAATATAATTTTTTTCAAACCTTGATCTTAATATCAAATTCTTTGAAACAAAGCAACTGGTACTTTTCTCAAAGAGGGGCAAAATGTAGACATGTAAAAATGACCTAACACATATCACACATCCTGAATGACATTTTTTCAATATCGACATCATTATCAATAATCTAATTGCATTTCACATAATTTACATCATTAAACCCTATTTTTATCTATTAATTGAATAATATTTAATTATTTAATTAATTCACTATATCCTCACCTAATGTAACTTTATTCCTCCTAATTAATTAAATAAACATTAAGTATTTAATTAAATCACTTTCCCCTCTCTAAACCTGAATAATTAAATCAATTATTCAAAATCATTCAACATAGTCAACAAAAAAATACAATTTTATTTGTTAAATTCAAACATGACTTGCACGTTCATCCCTAAATATTAATTATTTATTTAATTAATTAATTATCCTCATCCATTTTGTGATTGAACAAATCACTACCAATGATTTCTCACTCTAATCGGTTGACTAACTCATTTATTCTTCAATTCCCCTAACCACTCAATATATTCCTCAATCCCACTAACCACTCTATTGGATGTTGTGGTTGTGATGTTGATATGTGGTTATCATTGATATCAACACTATTAACATTGATGTATTGAAGGTTGTATATGTCGAGGATATTGAGAAAATTGTTAAAGAAAGAGTTGCAGGTTGACAGTGGAACATTGAAGGTCATGAAGGTGTCTTGCTCAATACATAGATGATCAGTCATTGTGGATTAAAGGGTTAATTGCTGAGTGTATCTAGTTTATCCACCAGAAGTTTCAAAGGTCCGTGTGAAGATTTGATCATGTTATGAACAATTGTTTTCTAACAGTTTTTTTGTGGTTTCAATTAGTGTTCCTGATTGAAGTTGATTGTGATTCTAGTAATTTAAGTTGTTGTGGATGTTTCTCTGTTGATTCTTGGTGCTTATGGATGTTTCTAGATCATACTCTATCTTTTTTGCACGTCCATGTTGATCGGTGTGTTCATGGTCGGTGGTTTTCCTCTTGTGTGTTCGAGTTTTTATGTTATTGGCCGACATGGTGGTTGTAACGTGTTGTGGATCCTTGGAGATTAAAATTTGAATGTTTGGCACACTCGAAGATGTTTTTTTGGGCCACAATATAATATTGGCTGACAGTGTTTGATTCACATTGAAAATCTACTTGTAAATTTGGGCTGACATTGTGTATATGTTTTATATTTCATATTTTATTCAACAGACGAAGTTGTTTATGTAAATCCATGTTGCAGATATATAAGAGCAGTTTTTTTTTGTGAAGTTAAGGTGTGTGTGTGAGTAGAGTAAGAGAAAATGTGTGAATAGTGATCTAATCATTCAATTGCAGAGTAGAGTGTGAAGAATTTTGAGTGAAGTGTGAAGGAGTGTTTCCGTGCTTAACCGAAAGTGTAATCAGGCTTTTGTAGAAGCTATTTTCTCAGTTCATACCCTACGGATCTAATCCAAATTTCTGTAAGATTGTGTGTCTTCTTTGGGAAATGAGCCCTCTTGTATTTGAGTAGTGAGCTCTAGGCAGTGTTCCTGATGCATGTGGATTCCCATTATTCTTCTTTATACTTTTAATAGGGTATAATATTGTGGATTGACATCCACCGTGGTTTTTCCCCTAATAGGGTTTCAACATAGAAAATCTTGGTGTTCTTTGTGTTTCTGATGTGTTGATTGTTTGTGGTTTATTGTTCATTCATCAGATCTAGGATTAAAATCAAGTTAAGTTTGAAAAGTTTAAATATTCTGTGACAACTGATTCACCCCCCCTCTTAGTTGTCTGGCCTTGTTTTTCCAACAATTGGTATCAAAGCAGGTTCCTCTGAAGAAGTTTAAAAGCTTGAGGTGATATGAGATTTCATCATACAAGGACAACCCTAGGTTTGATGGAACAAACTACTCTCTGTGCAAAGCCAGAATGGAATGTCATTTGAGGTGTATTGGTGAACCCTTCTGGAAGATTACAAAGAATAGAGATGTTATTCCTCATAATGGTCCTTCCACTCCTAATGAGATTAAAGAGGCTGAGATTAACATTAGGACTATTCAAGCTTTGTTGAGTTCTCTAACAAATTCGGAAATGACAAATGTGATGGATCTGAAAAATAGCTCATGAGATCTAGAAGAAGCTGGAGACTTTGTATGAAGGAGATGCACTTGTGAAGGTCACTAAGCTATAGAGTTTGAAACACAAGTATGAAACTTTGAAGATGGGTGAAGATGAAAATATTTCTTCTTTTATGAAAAGAGTAAATGAACTTGTGATGGGTATTAGATGTGTCGGTGGTACCTTGGATGAATAAGAAATTGTAGCTAAAGTGCTCAGATCATTGCCTCCCTCTTACAAATCAAAGGGTCATGCTATTGAAGAGCTCAAAACAGTAACAAATGTGACAAGAGATATGTTGATTGGTAAACTTGTTATATTTGAGTTGAGTGAATTTGGTGATTCTCCCCTAAGATTGAATCTACATTTAAGGCTTCTGTTTCTAGAAGAAACAAGCAAAGATATGATCTGAGAGAGAATTATAGAAAGAAATTCAAGTATGAGGAAGAGATGAAACAAATTGAAGATGAATAAAGAGAGGTAGAAGAGATGGAAGCACTGATTGTAAAGAAAGAAGGCAGAGGACAAGGTAAGTATAAGGGAAAGTTGCCTGTTAAATATTTTTCTTGTAGTAAAATAGGTCATTTTGTTTCAAGGTGTCCTGAAAGAGTTCCTAGGTCCAAGCCTAACAAACCTAGATTTCAAAAGAAATGCTATTATGTTGAAGAAGGTGTGACTAATGAAGAGTCTGATAAAGAAAATGGAAATGAAGATGAATGGGTTTTCATTGCTATCAAGGAAAATGGTCTAGTGGCTATTGAATCTGCTAAAGTTGAGAAAGCTCTTGCAGCCCAAATTGAAGAAAAGGATGAGTGGGTTATTGAAAAAAAATGCTCACATCATATGACTGGTGACAAAAGAAAAATTGTAAGTCTAGAGAAATATGATGGTGGGGTTGTAATATTCAGAGATAACAATGTTGGTGTGATTCGTGCCAGAGGAACTATTTGTCTTGGTGGTAAACATAACACTGATGATGTCCTTTATGTTGAAGGCTTGAAGCATAATCTATTGAGTGTTGGATAGATGGTGGAAAAGGGTTATGATCTTTAGTTTAAAGATGGAAGATGCAAGATACTTGGAAGCTTTGGAAATATGATTTCTTCAGGTACAAAGAAAAGAGAATATTTTTCACCTGAGTGTTGTTAATGTAAGTTGTTTAATTGCTCAAGTAGATGAAAGATGGTTATGGCATAGGAGGTTGTGTCATGTGAATTTTGATAACATTATCAAGGTAAGCTCCACTCAAGAAGTAAGAGATCTACCTAAGCTAGTGAAGCATACTAACACAATATGCAAAGAATGTCAGATGGGAAAACAAACTAGAGTTTCTTTTAAGAGAAAAAAACATCATTCTAATGGAGTACTGGAGTTGGTGCATACTGATTTATGTGGTCCCTCTAGAATTAGAAGTCTACAAGGAGAAAGGTACTTTATGCTGCTTATTGATAATTACTCTGGGATGATATGGGTTGCTTTCTTAAGAGAAAAATGTGAAGCATTTGAGAAGCTCAACAATTTCAAAGCTATGGTAGAGAATGAGATAGGTCTAAAGATAAAATGCCTAAGGTCAAATAGAGGTGGTGAGTTCACTTCCTGGGAGTTCAATTCTTTCTGTGAAGAGCATGGAATTAGAAGATAGTTATCTGCTCCCTGAACCCCTCAACAAAATGGAGTTGTAGAGAGAAAGAACAAAACAATTCTAGATGCTGCTAGAACAATGATGATAGAAGGAAATGTGCCTCACGTCTATTGGAAAGAAGTTGTAAACACTGCCGTGTACACTCTAAACTAGGTAAATGTCAATGGTAATTCGAGTAAGACTCCTTTTGAGCTATGGTTTGGTTATAAGCCTAATATTATATATTTCAAGATCTTTGGAAGCAAGTGTTATATTAAGAGAGATGAGGACATAGGAAAGTTTGATGCAAGGAGCGATGGAGGAATCTTTCCAGGTTACTCTACTAAAATCAAGGCTTACCTATGCTATAATAGAAGATTAAGAAAAATGGTTGAAAGTGAAAATTTCAGAGTTGATGAGGACTCTACTAGGTCATCTAGATACTGTGGATATGATTCAGATGACCAACAAGATAGTACAGACAAAGGGAAGAATGCTCAGACACAAAATCAAGTTCAAATTGTTCTGGTAAATCAAGAAAGTTAGGAAGCAGAGACAAGTGGAAGTGCAAAAGAAAGAATAGAAGAACTAGAAGTGCGAGTGAATCCTAAAACTATGAGGTATGTGAGATTGAATAATTTAGTGAATCAGATTATAGGAGACAAGAATAAAGGTGTGCAGACTAGAAGAAGGATTACAAAAGAATATTGTCTAATCTCCAAGACTGAGCCTAACAATGTCAATGAAGCTTGTAATGATGAACACTGGATGGAATCTATGAAGGAAGAACTGATACAAATTGAAAAGAATGATACATGGATTCTTGTTCCCAGACCTAAAGATAAAAATGTGATTGGTACTAAATGGGTCTTTCAGAATAAGTTGAATGAACAAGGTGAAGTGGTCTGGAATAAAGCAAGACTAGTATGTAGAGGGTATTCATAAATGGAAGGTATTGATTTTGAAGAAACCTTTGCCCCTGTTGCCAGAATTGAAGCTGTAAGATTATTTCTTTCTTATGTTGCATATAAGAACTACAAAGTTATCAAATGTATGTGAAGTCAGCCTTTCTGAATGGCGAGTTAGAAGAAGAGGTATATGTTGAACAGTTAGATGGATTTCAACTGAATGATAAGGAAGACATGGTTTGTCGATTGAAGAAGGATCTTTATGGACTCAAGCAAGCCCCCAGAGCCTCATATGCTAGACTAGATAAATACCTACTAAAGCTTGGATTCAATAAAGGTACTACTGACAACAACTTGTATTTTAAGTTGGATCATGATAAAGAGTTGATTATTGAAGTCTTTGTTGATGATATTATTTTTGGAGGAGATGATGATCTATGTATGAAGTTTGTTGATGAAATGAAAAGTGAATTTGAAATGAGTATGATTGGAGAGATAAATTTCTTCTTGGGATTGCAAGTCACTTAGTTAGACAATGGGATTTTCATATCTCAGTCCAAATATGTGAGAGTTGCTGAAGAAGTTTGGCATGGAAGACTCAAAGCCTGTTGGTACACCTATGGTAACCGAATGCAAGCTAATACAAAATGATGATTCTCCTAAGGAAAATAAAACAAGATACAGGTCAATGATTGGTGGATTGCTCTAATTAACTTAGACCAGACTTGACATCATGAATGTTGTGTGTATGGTTGCTAGATATCAAGCTAATCTGAAAGAATCTCATGTGACTGTTGTAAAGAGAATTTTTAGATACCTAAAAGGAACATTGATTTTGGGCTTTGGTATCCTAAAGATGATGATCTTAATTTGAGTGCATATACTGATGTGGATTGGGCAAGAGATGTAGATGGCATGAAAAGCACAAGTGGTGGTGCCTTCTTCCTAGGGAAGAAGCTAGTATTTTGGTTGAGTAAAAAGTAGAATTCCATATCCCTATCTATTGTTGAGGTAGAGTATATTGTTGCTGCAAATAATTGTACTCAAGTGTTGTGAATGAAACAAATGCCGAAGTATTAGAGTAGTAAATGATGAGCCTATTTCCATATACAGTGAAAAATCAAGTGCAATAAACATATCAAGAATCCAGTGCTACACTCTAAGGCCAAGCATATATCAATCAATTTTCACTTCCTGAGGGAGAAAGTGAGTGAGAAAGAATTCAGACTAGAGTATGTGCCTACCAAAGAATAGATTGCAGAAATTTTCACCAAGCCTTTGCCAAATGATACTTTTGAGTATCTCAGAGGGATGTTAGGGGTGATTAACCCTCCTGATATGAACTAGAGATGCATTTATTTGCATCAATCCATGCATTTCATGATTATTCTAATCTGGATTGATGTTTCTGTGGCTACTACTTAGGGGGAGTAGTCAAATGTGCAGATATGTGGTTCAAAGCTTGTATGTGGAAAGATAATGCTTATCTTTGCCATTGATGTCAAAGGGGGAGAAGATTCATGTGAAAATTTGTGAATTATCTAGGGAAAAGAGCTTTGTGGGGAGAAGATCATGTAGAAGGAGTTGAGGAGAAGAGTCAGACTCTAAGGGGGAGTAAGTGTTGATTGAGTGTTGTGTTGATGGTATTTTTCACATCATGTGTTGCCATCAATTACAAAGGGGGAGATTGTTGGATGTTGTGGTTGTTTTGTTGATATGTGGTTGTCATTGATGTCAACACTATTAGTATTTGTGTATTGAAGGTTGTATATGTCGAGGATATTGAGAAAATTGTTAAAGAAAGAGTTGTAGGTTGACAATGGAATAATGAAGGTCATGAAGGTGTCTTGCTCAGTACATTGATGATCAGTCATTGTGGATTAAAGGGTTAATTGCTGAGTGTATCTAGTTTATCCATCAGAAGTTTCAAAGGTCCGCGTGAAGATTTAATCGTGTTATGAACAGTTGTGTTCTAACATTTTTCTGTGGTTTCAATTAGTGTTCCTAATTGAAGTTGATGTGATTCTAGCAATTTCAACTGTTGCAAATGCTTCTTTATTGATTCCTGGTGCTTATGGATGTTTCTAGATCATGCTCTATCTTTGTGGTTGGTGATTTTCCTCTTGTCTATTCAGGTTTTTATGTTATTGGCCGACATGGTGGTTGTAACGTGTTGTGGATCCTTGGAGATTAAAATTTGAATATTTGGCGTGCTTGAGGATGTTGTTTTGGGCCACAATATAATATTGGCCAATGGTGTTTGATTACATTGAAAATATACTTGTAAATTTGGGCCGACATTGTGTATATGTTTTATATTTCATATTTTATTCTTACGATGAAGTTTGTTGATGTAAATCCATGTTGGATATATAAGAGTGATTTTTTTTGTGTGAGATTAAGGTGTATTGTGTAGTGAGAGAGAGAGGAAGAGAAAGTGTGCGAGATAGTGATCTAATCATTCGATTGTATAAGAGTGAAGAAGTTTGAGCGAAGTGTGAAGGAGTGTTTTTGTGCTTAACTGAAATTGTAATCAGGATTTTGTAGAAGCTATTTTCTTAGTTCATACCCTATGGATCTAATCTAAATTTTTGTAAGAATGTGTATCTTCTTTGGGCAGTGATCCCTCTTATATTTGAGCAATGAGCTCTAGGTAGTGTGCCTGAATGCATGTGCATTCCCATTATTCTTCTTTATACTTTTAACAAGGTATAATATTGTGGAATGACATCCATCATGGTTTTTCCCCTAACAAGGTTTCTACATAAAAATATTGGTGTTCTCTATGTGTTTTGATGTGTGATTGTTTGTGGTTTATTGTTCATTCATGATCTGAGATTAAAATTAAGTTAAGTTTGAAAAAGTTTAAATATTCAGTGACAATTGATTCACCCCCCCTCTTAGTTGTCTATCCTTGTTTTGCCAACACACTCAACCTGATTTCTTCAATCCCACCAATCATTCCAATCTAATGACACTAATCATTCCAATCTATTTCCTCTTCAATATTTCTCAATTGTTGATCATGATCTTTTACTATGAAATCTTGGTTGTTCATCTCAAAACATGAAATCTATAAACAACCCTCTTCATTCTAAAAAACGATTGGAGAATCTATAAAGTTTATGTAACAAGTTATGCTGAATTGACATTCAATTTCTTGAGAGCTTTTACACACATCTTCGATCACCATTAACACACTTTGAAGTTTTTGCAATAGAAAATGGAGGATTCATATTGATATCAGACAATCAAACATTCGTCAATATGAACACAACTCCAACACGGTGTGGTAAGACTTGTTTCATTTTGGATTCAGTTAATTTTCTTAATTGCTTATTTGTTTGAATTCATGGCTTTATATTTTGCATTTGATGAGTATGGGTTTGGAATTTTATCTTGTTTGAATTAGTTTTGTTTAATTTATTGTTTTTTTCCTATACTTTATTCCCCCCTTACAACAGATAGTTACGCTCAAAATTTGAAGATACACCAATAAAAAGAGTTGTAATGCTCCAATCTACTTTTTAAGATACATTTTTTTAAAAACAATGAAGATTAAGGGTTTGAAAAAGGGGGGTGACCAAAAATGGTCTTATTATTTTAAAAAATAGCATAGTGTTTGTTGTGGCCTCCCTAAAAAGTTAATTTTTCTTTTTTTAATTTCAAAAATCCAAACAGTGAAAAATTAACTAACACCATGTAGTTTATCCCAGTTTTTTCAGCTATTTTTTTTAATAAAAATATAATATTTTATGGATTTTCGAAGTGGACACATCTTGAAAAGTTAAATTTGAGCTTGATCCCCCTAAAATTTCTTGAAAACTAATCAAATATATATATATATTTTCATTATGTGTAGAATGGAGTCTAGTTTATAAAAATATAATTTGTTTCAAAATTTGATGAACAAGTAAAAATATATACCAAAACTAGTACATGTTGGTTTATGACAAAAAACAGAGGTGCTAACAAGAGAAGTTATAGATGAAAACCTTAACATAATCAAAAAATTTAAAAAATTATATGGTTATATATGTAAGAGAGGGCCTAATTTCAACATGGTTTTTTATAAACTTGCATTGAAATAAGTGCAAACTTGACGGTTAGCACGACCAAAAAAGTGTAAAATTTTGTTACACTTTCAAAAAATTACATCCTTGGCATGAAATGGTCGTCCAAACCTTTGGGTTGGATGCCCAAGGTAAAATATAACCCTTTGGGTGGGTATTTCCTAAAGCAACTCATTTGGTGAGCGCCAAATTTGAAACTCACCAGATGAAGTGCATCATTTGGTGAGTGCCAAATTTGGCGCTCACCAAGTGAAGTGCATCATTTGGTGCTAGCCAATTGAAGTGCATCATTTGGCACTAGCCAATTGAAGTGCATCATTTAGCAAGTGCCAAATTTGGCACTAGCCAAACAAAGTGCATCATTTTGCAAGTGCTAAATTTGACACTGGCCAAGTGTGAAGCATGACTTTTTAGAATGCATTTTTTGAAGTTTATTTTTTCTTTAGCTTTCTCTTTCTCTTTCTTTGCCATGGAAACTATATACATGAAATAAAAATTTACATATACATTTACATATGGAAATTTACTTTCTTATACTTTAAGTTATATTTCATTTATATAGTTTTAGGATGTTTGAGAGTGGTTTCAGATCTCTTGGAGTTATAATGCAAATTCTAGTTTTTGGAAGATCTTATAATTTTTTAGAATTAGTCAAATTTTAGTAATCAACAAGTTGTATCATATTTCTCTCTCTATCTCTATCTCACTCATTTTAATATCTTATGATCTAAACTTCTCTCTCTCACTATCTCTATCCCTTTATCTGATTCTCTCTCCCTTGAGCTCAAGAACTACCTCTCTACATGTCCATCTCTCTCTCCCTCCTTCCCTCTCTAATCTATATCTCCCTCCCTCTATCCCTCTCTGCATCTCTCTATCTCCCCTCCCTCTCCTTCTACCTCTCTGTATATCTCTTTATTCTTTATTTCACCTCTCTCTATCCCCCACCTCTCTCTCTCTCTCTCTCTCTCCCCTCTCCTTCTCTACTCTCCCATTCCCTCTCTACTCTCTCTACTTATATATCCTGTTGTTTTTTTTCTAGTACGCCTAAGGAATCTCTAAAGAGTAGCCAACTCCTATACTCAAGACCCTTAAAATGAATGGCCAACTGACAAGATTCAGTCAAAGACTGAAATATTCTACACTTTAGGCTCTATGGGACCTAGGAGGGTGTTCCTAATAGCATTTCATTTGACTATCTCAATGAATGACATAGCAAATCACATACCAATTCCTATTAGGGTTAAATAATGTAATTCACTCAAAGGTTGGCTAATCTTTAAGTGAATGACTATCAACTTACCAGGAACAAGGAAATAAATCATACATGTCTCATGATAGGTAAATTTTAAGAGATTTATGTTCTAATCTTGAATCCACAATATAGTATACTATTATTATTGTTCAAATGAAAAATACCATGACAAATAGACTAGTGTATTCATCCATTGGGCAATGGAGTTACACATCTCACAATAAGTTATATAGAAATTCTTTAAATCTAATAATTTTGGGTGATTCTCATAAGGCCTTGCATTATG
The DNA here is from genome assembly GCA_007258455.2 of Sequoia sempervirens. NCBI lineage: Eukaryota > Viridiplantae > Streptophyta > Pinopsida > Cupressales > Cupressaceae > Sequoia > Sequoia sempervirens. The sequence goes on from VDFB02071265.1 coordinate 14,186, forward strand.
AAAACTCACTATACATAAAGCATCACTTCTTACCAAATCCTCACAAATTCTCACAAATTCTCACAAATTCATGGCCTTACTTAAGCATTTAATTGATTCCTTGAACCAAAGCAGAAATAAGAGCATGCATTAAAACAAAGTATTTGAAGATGAACATAATATGCTTGATATTTCATTCAAAATTTGCAAGATTATTTACAAAGGAGAGTATATGCCTTATGCATGAAATTTGTTTCAATATCAGTAATTTCTATAAGACTATTTAAGATTTACATATGCATAGCTCAAAAGAAAAGACAATTCTACTATTCTATTTGCTAGTATTCTTTCTAATTTCTACCCTTTCCGTATACTGGACCTAAAGATTCAAAGGACTAGAACCCCTTCAAATGAGCCCCAAATTCCCTTTTATAACACAAGGGAGCAGACAAGCTTCTGGCTCAAAATGCAATTACATTTAGTGCTAATTCCAAAGTTCATTTCATTGGGGTTAATTCCCACACCATTATATCCTTAATCATTCCTATATCGCAGGAAAAAAAAAAAGGAGCACCAACCATTTGTCGAAGCTACCACACAAGCCTTCCAAAAGGCATCACCAAAATTGGCACGTTTACCCAAAACCGAAGTAACCGCCATCACAATCATATGCATGAACCCACGAACCAATCACTAATAAAATGCACCAATAGAACTCACCACCTAAAAACCACATCACCATAGTACCCAAAACCCCACACCAAGAGAAGAGGACATGGGTGCTACTTGGCCTTGTTAGTTGCTGAGTGACCACCCTCACTAGGTCTTATAATAGAGAGTGGAGTTTCCATAACAATTTCATCCTCCAAATCACTATAAGGCACCAAAGAAGTAGGGCATGGACTAGGGCTAGGGCCAAATCCTCCTTCTTCACTTGAGGAACTATCAAAAATTAAAATAGGAGTGGCGGGCTTCTCTGAACAAACCCCAGGACCCAAACCAAACCTCATTAATTCTTTCGCAAACAAAGGTCCCTTCTCTTTCTTCTCAACCGATTTCTCTGACATATTTTTTCTTCTCAAGGCATAAGTCCTCCTAACAACCACCTTCTCATGTTTCCTATGTGCACTTCTCTTCTTCTTTAGAATGATTGGTACCTCGGCTGAGAGAGGTTTATCCTTCGACACGTATGTAATTGGTTCTTGCATACTCAGCCTTCGAGACCTTTGAACTACATACCAAAAAATTCCATTCCATCACCTCAACGATGCTAGTGCTAACAGCTCCTGCAATTATCTCTCCACTAGCCACAACAATTAATTCCACACTCTGGCTAATGCACGAATGATTTGATCAAGCTACAACAAAACCTCATTAAATAGAGTAATATAGAGCCAGCTGCAATTAATAACCATCTCAGCTCACTCATAGGAGCAAAAGCTATGATGTCCCCAATTTTCCATAAGTCCGAATAATTATTTAAATATTAAAATGGTCTCTATTTTTCCTAAAAGACCCTTTTAGTTATTTAAATAATTAATTATTGATATGACTTTATTAAGACATTAAGAAAGGCTATATTCTTAATAAAGTTATAATTTAAATAATTTAGTTGAGGCAACTGAAAGTGGCAGAGTTATAAGGATTTTTGGCTGACAAGAGGGGTATCACGAAGAATTGAACTGGTTTCCTACATTGGGATATCTGAGAACAAAAATTCTAAAAAAATGATTGCTACAGAAGGACAAAACCCCTGACATACCTTATGTTTTGAAGAATTGAATTAAGGATTGAAATTTATTGGAAGTTTTTGAATATTCACATTTATATCAATAAGGAAAGCATAAGTATTTTCAAGTGTTGGATGGATATTGGAATTATTTCACTATGGAAATGATTATTGCTGGTCAGAGGAATATTACTGCTAGATTATTCATAAATTCCGATATCATGATTGTTCATAGTTCTGATAATATAAATGATAAGCGACCCAAGATGATTTGAAATTAAAGGAAATCCGAGACAGGAATAAAGACAAGTATTCTGGATCTTCTTGTGCGTTCCTATACAGAAGCGAATAGTGTTTCACATCATTCGTGGTTGTAGATTATCTGGAGTGTCTTTTTCATTGAGCGCATGTATATATGTGTGGGACGGTTTATTAAGGTAACCGTTTGTTGACAGAATCGATCTTCACTAGAAGCGGCTATAGGAGAATTGAGTGATATCTCGACATTGGGATTACTCTTCCCATTGGCTATTCGAATGTATTTCTCCTTAATTTTATTCATTGGTGTGGGAATGTATTATAATGTGTGCTGTCGGATATAGACTATGGAACGTATGTTCCATAGGGGCCGATATTGATTGTTCAGGGGAATTGAGCCAAGCCAAATCCTACTATCATTTCTAGTCTCAGAAACACATCTATCCTCCATGTGGTATCAGGATTACATTGACATTGGATTTCAGTATTGAGTGGACCAGATGCCCGATAATGAGATTCTTCCTGTGAATGTGTCTTTCCCTGCCTTACTCATGAGGAATCTTATTATCGATTGCGGCCTCTTTGGCTTGGTTGTGGCCTAAGTTCATTATGCATGGAATACACGAGTATTGGTGATGTTAGTTGAAAAAGTTTGTCATCATTGATGGATATTGGTATGGGAGTCATCACTGACATTGCAAGTTCATTGACAGAAACTCACTCACCTTCATAAATGTTTAGAGGATCGAGTTATAGTCCTGAGACACCTCATTGGAATGGGAACATCACCGGGGCTATTATTATTACTGTTGTTCCTATTGCTTATCCTATGCTGGACGAATGACACTTGAAGTATTGTTGCGATTGGGAGGTCATTGGCGTGCTCATGTTGTTTTCTTTGTGGGATAATCCATGCGCTGGAGGATATAGAAGTCCTAGCGTCAGATTAAAACATCATCGAGCTCTGGAATGATATCGGGATGGTTCATTTTGTTGTATTTGGAGTAGTGTATCTTTGTTTCCTGGTGCACTCATCATTCATATACATGTGTATGTCTTTGCTATGCATATTTGTCATAATTCCAGTAACATTTGGATAGTGGAGTTGAGTGTTTTATCCTTTCCTAAACATCTAGGAAATTGAAAATAGTTGTCTTTGTAATCTGTTATGAACTGTGCCACTTGACCATTCATGTTGGTTTATTGCATACCATGAGACATCGGTATATATTAATGTGATGTTTTGTATATTGAATTTGGAATTAAGGCTTAAGTGGTTGTGTATTTGAAGTTGGTATGTATCCCAAACATAGTATTGAGTGCAAACAATAAACTTTATCTATTCATAATTTGACAAATAACATTGTCAAATTTGGAAAAGTGATAATAATCTTGATCCATCGGGTCAGGGTTATTACAAAAGCTCAATTACTACATGTCATATCTCCACTGTTGATCGCCACAAATTTAAAACTTGATCGACGAGGCATATTAAGAGTTGCCACTTGCTTTGCGAACCGTACTAGGAGACAACAAGGAGATTCTTTAAAGCAACCACATGTCCATCCACATCCTTACCCAATCATCCTTGCCCCATTTGATGTCGATCATGTCAAGTGTGGGAAAATCCCAACCACATTCCAAAGGCATTTCCCATCGCCAGTTTAAAACCCATTTTGAAATCTCATCAAGTGATGGTCTGAAGGCCAACAATGAGCTATTAACCATTTATCTGATCACCAAGAAAATTTAACCACAAATCGCCATTTTTCATTACCCATCATGGGTTCCTCATTCACCAAGCTGCCTTAACTGGCGATAGACCATACCCACACGATGGGGAGGAGCTCCATCCATTGGCGGGTGTGGGTTCTTCTTTGAAAGGAAAGAGACAACCGACGATAATGGAAGGGCCGGTGATGGGTTACAAGAATTAACCACATCTCCCGTCACAGGTTATCATCCATCGACAAGAATAAAACACCTGACTAGCGATCTACTCTGGAACTGGTGATGGGTCATAGTTTCAATCACATTGCTGGTTGGGTGCTACCCTTCAAAAGAAAGGGCACAACACGTGATAGGCGATGAAAGCCCATAGCTGCTGAAAAACCATGCATCGCTCATCACGGACTTCCTTCCCAAGATATCAATTAAACATGCGATGGGTGATGAACCAAGGTTGAAGGATAGACATCACATCGCTCATCGCAGGTTGATCATAACATTTTGAAACATAACCTACGATGGGAAATAGACCATTAGCGACACTTTAAAAGGGTATGAAAACAAACATGCCAATAAATTGTTAATAAAGAAGGGGCCTTCCTAGGCGCAATAGGTGACTTGAAAGATAGGGCCGGTAAAGAACGATAAAAGGGGTCATAAAACATCACTTATTTCAAATGGCAATCGGATGCATCCGGTCAACGAGCAAACATAAGACAATGAATGGATCGAGGGTATACGAGAGCTAAGAAATAATACCCCAAACCCTAGTGATATTAAGGAATAAAGTTTCACAGGCTTGGACATAGCACCAGTGGAACAATGAAAATTAGGGTTCCACCATAGCCCTCTCTCCCCCCTCTCTCTATCTCACCTCTCTCTCCCTCCTTCTGATGCTATTAGCAGGATCTAGACTAAATTGCGATATTTTAAATGCTTAACACAATGCTTGCACAATGATTATTCAAGTTAATTAAATCAAAATTAACTTATGGAAATAACTTTCAAAATGAAAGTATAACAGGTGATTATATGAGAGAAAAGGAAGGAAATGAGAGAGAAAGAAGAGAGAAGAGAGAGATAAACTTGATTGATACTTGAGGAGTTAGATCACGAGAATGTGACTCGTCTCGAGGTCCTCAATAGAGGCCGGAATCCGATTAACTCCAAAATCAATTACAAGAGCACCTGATATTCTCAAACGCCCGGCAGCAGTGGCCGGCGTGCAAGAATGACTCAAAGAATCTCCACAAGACCTCTCTTTCGATTAACTCCACAGCTTCAAGACTTTGTCCCCTGAAAAAAAAACTTGATTCCCAACTCACCTCAAGCCCCCTTTAAATACATAAAATTTTCTCAAATTGGTTACTAACCAATTGATTTACAAAATATTTCCCAAATCCACCTTATCTCTCCATTTACATATAAAATCTTCAAATCCCTCATAAAATCTTCATTTAAAATCCCCTATAATTATTCCAAATCTCACATAATTCCCCATTTTACATAATAATCTTTGATAAATCCCAAAGAAAATAAATTTAAGCCCTTTTAGTTTTTAACTCCCGGGCTTATTTTGTTTTGGAAGTTTTGATTAATCCTTTAAAAGGATTATTTGTTAATTTTAATAATTATAGGGAGTTTGTTTTTAATTTTTAGGCATTCGGTTTTTTGGGCATTGGTCAAAATCAATCGATATCCATATATATTAACAAACTATCGAATGGCCTATCGGTAGTATATGTTTTTAGTGGGCCGGTGGTTGCGGGTTCAAACCACGGCCGTTGGTTTGTTTTAACAAACTTCAAACGGATAAATAACAAAAAGAACCGCTACATAAATATAGTAAAGCGCGTGGTGTCTGGTGTAACGGCAAAGAGCTAAATTCGGCGACGGGTGGTTGGGGGTTCAAATCCCCCAACAATATTTTTTAACAAACTAAACAACTTCCATACCGCCGGATAGAGGAGAGCAACCGAGAGGCCACGTGGCATACCGAGGAGGTGCCACGTGGCGAAGACTGACTGGCCACTTTGATGACGTGTCCGCTGACTCATCCACTGACTGCAAATTCGATGACGTGTCTGCCAACTCGGATGATGACGTGGCATGCTGACTAGACCTGCTGACTGTGCGTACGGACTGCCACGTGTCACTCTATGATTGGTCCGTACAAATGCCACATGTCACACTCTGATCTGTCCACATCAGATTCCGTACCACGTGCTGACGTCATCTGTACGGATGATGACGTCATCACTGTACCTTCAGTCCACAAGTCAAACCTAAAACTTTGACCAGCTGTATCTTGAGCCTCCGATGTCGGTTTGGCAGAAAGCAGTGCGTTGGAAAACTACGATGAGCTCTTAAGCAATGATGC